>CM060948.1:219967889-220112563 GCA_030765055.1 Mantis religiosa
AATAAAGAAAAATACATATATGATACTTTCTAAATAACAAAATGTACCTGCAGCATTGCGCACACCTTAAGGTTAAGAGCGACTGCGCACACCTTAAGGTTAAGAGCGACTGGACGGAAACCAGGAGATCCGTGGTTCAAATCCCGGCCATGGCATTGAATTTTTCATGTTGACTCTATCCATAAAAAATCTTAGCCTATGTACGGCTAGTGTGGAGAAATGATTAATTTGCATCAATTAACTAAAATAATAAAAGTTAAATGATGAAGCCTGGGACTCAAGTACTTACAATAGTAAGTCGCTACAAACGGTGTATCTCGGATGCGAGAGTGGTCTACCGGGGAAATATGTCAAATGGAGAATTTAATGTCAGGACAGCACGTTGGCCATGGTAGCTCAAAGGTTAAGAGCGACTGGACGGAAACCAGGAGATCCGTGGTTCAAATCCCGGCCATGGCATTGAATTTTTCATGTTGACCCTATCCATCAAATATCTCAATTGCGTTTAATTTCCACGTATACCACTGTCTTCGTTTGAGGAAAATAATAGGTTATATAATGAAGGGTGATACCCCAGGCACTGCATAGATCTATTGCGGCTACCACCCTCAGGAGGAAGGGGTGAAGTGAAAGAACCACGGGAGGCTACAGATTGCGTCAGGCAGGGCACACATACGCGCAGAAGTCGAAGACCCGTCTGGAGCTGCCTAGAAAGGGCGATTAAAGACTCGTCAACAAAACAGCTTCTATCTTTTAGAAGAAGTTCTTTTCCTTTGAGCAAACATCCATGCCATATGTCGGACATTGTCATACCCACGAAACCTACAAGCATACCTAAAAGATGAGAATTGTGACTTTGTGGGTTCGTAGAATTAAAAGTCCAATTTGCCGGAATTCTAAATGTTCTTTATTTCCGTAGCAATACACTGTTCACTTCTCACGTAACAACATTACATCACATATACAACACAATCTTTCAAGGTCGATGACAATAACAAACAGCGTTCAGCTCTCGTTACAACATCAATAACACTTTACAGCTGTTTTCTGCTTACTCACAACTCTTGTTTTACAACTCCCCGCTGGCGTGTCACAATCGCTTTTATATCTCATTCATAAATTCGAGAGTTTTCCAGTACAAACCAGAAACCAACTTTTTTCTGTCAATCACGATATCACTAGAACCATAACTGTCTATGGAGCGGTTATTTTCCAGATTGTTGGAAGACTGCCAGAGTAATCATCCTTAAAAGAGGCCTTGATAGGGATCTGGCAAAACCAAAATCTTACAGACCTATCTGTTTGCTACATTCTATGGGAAAATTTTTTGAATATCTGATAAATAAGAGAATTACTGAATTTAGATCTATGATTGGTATGAATAACAGACAGTGCAATTTTCGAAAAGGTTGTTCAACTGAGAATGCAATAATAGACATTATGGACTGTGTAACTCGTTCTGCTAATAAATATATTATTGCCTTATCAATTGATATATCTGGGGCCTTTGATAATCTGTGGTGGCCGTTTTTCTTCAACAGGCTAAGGAAGCATAATTATCCACAACCTTTATATGAGTTATTGTGAAAATAGAAGAGTTTATATTCAAGGTATTAATCAGAAAATTTGGAAAAATATTACTAAAGGTTGTCCACAAGGATCTGTTTTAGGACCCATTTTTTGGGATATTGTCATGGAGACCCTATTAGAAATATTTGATAATGATGCAAATATATTGAAAGTCACTTCATTTGCCGATGATGTTATCTTTATGATTTGTCGGGGAGTCACGATTACAATTAGAAACGAGGACAAAGTATCTAACAAAAAATTAGCTAAATGGTGTACTGAGTCAAAGTTACAGATCGCTCCACATAAATCAACGTATATTTTGGTGAAAGGCACGCTAAAAAGGAATCCCATCATGAATTATAATAATGAAAATATAAAACTTTGCAGAGATACGAAACATCTTGGTGTTATTCTAGATGAAGAATTAAATTGTAATAATCATATAGAATTTGTTAGAATCAAAGCTGAAAAAAGTTATGTATAAATTGGCAAGAATTGTAAATTTAAAGTATAAAATATTCTTAAACAATATTATAACGTACCATTATACCATTTTCGGATCAATAGTAACATATGCAGCAGCAGTTTGAGCACAAAAGATGAACAATTTTACACTCGTGAAAAACTTAAGAAGTACTCAAAGGACGATTTAATTACGACATACAGGTGCAGTTTGCCCAACCTCAACATTAGCACTCCTGATGGTTACAGGAATATGGCCTATAGACTTATTAATTAGATTAAGAGAAGGCATGCTTTGGGTGAAGAAAAATGATCGAGATAAAGTAAGAGATATCAATGGCCGTGTATGTATAAACATATCAGAAATTAAGAAATATTTATTGAATATTTGAAAAGAGGAGTGGTCCAACGCAAACGTAGGAAGAAGAACCCATGACTTTTTTCCATCAGTAACTGAACGTCTGAAGCTAAAACATGTAAAACCCACGAAAGGCGTTATTCATTTTCTAACAGGACATGGACCTTATGGTACCTATTGGCATAAGATAAATAAGTTAAGTAATTCCATCTGCAATATATGCAATGAAAATGATAACCCTCAACACGTTTTCTTTGAATGTGGGAAATATGCTTTACATATCTCAGAAGAACGGAATACATTAAGAGGACATCATTTATGGGATATCATAAGATCACCGGAGCTATATATTATACTATCAAACCTGGCAAATATAGTTAGTGAATTAGCATGGAAAACTCCATTAAATGAAATTATTCCACGACAAGACGTTCCAGCTACAATAGAATTAAGAAGATCAGAAAGATGTATTAATAGAAGGAATAATGGAAATATCATCACAAATGAAATGAAATGTGTAGTGTTTAACGCCCGCTTTTACTACATACGGCACCGCAGGCGGTGACACTGATGATACATGAGATGAAGATGGAGCACCGGTGGAATGAGATGGCGGGGGAAACCGGAGGTCCCGGAGAAAACCCGGCCCAACGCCGTGTTGTCCACCAACATTTCACTTTGCGGTCGCCTGGGATCGAACCCGGGCCGCCTTGGTGAGAGCCAAGCGGTCTAACCACTGAGCCACGGCGTAGCCTACATCACAAATGAAGATATAGAAGTAGATAATCGATAACCAACCAGCAGAAGACGGGTCTATTTTGTATCTATGGGAAGGCGTGATTGGGCAAAGAGGAGAAGAATTGGACCAGCTAGACAACCTGAGAAAGCCTATAGAGATTATAAATTAAGGCTTGAGGAATGGCGTCATCTACATCCCGCTTCAACGAGCAGCTCGTAGGAGGAGGAGGAGGAGGAGGAGGAGGAGGAGGAGGAGGAGGAGGAGGAGGAGGAGGAGGAGGAGCAGGAAGCAGAGTAGTAGTTCCAATGAATGATCCAGGTACGCATTCCACGGCCTGCAATAGTCTTCATCTTCAGAACCTATCTAGGCAAAGCATTCATCGAAGTTCAGCAAATGAAGTGAATTCTGTGTGTATTAAAGCTATTATTTTATGCGTGATTAGTGTAGAGGGGAGGGGTGTACCCTCCCCTTTTAAAGTTGTTTTTAGTCTCAAAAAGCGGTTATTTTGGGGGGGTTTGCCCCTCCCTATTTATGGGAGGGATTTTCCCTCCCGGTAGTGAGTTTATTTTGTGTTGGTGAAAATGATTGTGTTGTGGAGATTTATTTTTGGGGATGGGTATTCCCTCACAAGAGAAATTTTATTTTTTATTTGTGAAGTTTGGATGAAGGTGTTTGTGTAGTGTTGATTTTTTGGGGATGTTTTTTTTTCCTTTTTTGGAGAAAATTTTTAATTTTGATTGTGGGATTGAGGTGTGTGAAAGAAGATGATTTGTTGTGAAGTGATGTCTTTTGAAGTTTAGGAGATGGAGATGTTATTGTTTTTTAAAGAAATGTTATATATTGTAACGCGAGCGCTGGAACACCCTGTGAACCAGCTGGGAACGGAAGGCAGGGGAGGACCGCGTTAGCCACACCTCCCCCTCGTTTGTCTTGTAGTGGTGACAGGCAGTGGTTGGGAGGAAAAACATCAGTGTGCCGTCTGTTTCTGTCCACCTGGTTCCAGAAATTACGGAATCTGGAACATTCTCCTGGTCACTAGAAACCGGCGATATTCCTATATGAAGAGGGTTACAGACAGACAGAGGGAGTTGGTCAATCAGTTGGTTAGTGTGTGTGAGTGAGGACAGTTCTTGGTGTAAGAAGGCAGTGTTAGTCAGTGACGTGTTAATGAACGGAAAGATTGTGCAACGGAAGACTGTACGTAACTGTGAATGTGTACCGGAGCTTACGTAACCGCGAGTACAGTGAAATTGTAACGGACGAACTGGTGAATTGTAATTGTTGCAGCACGTAATTCTGTGTAATTGGCAAGAGTTTAAACTGTAAGTCGGTGGAAATAAAGCACATTTTGGAGTGGTGTAATTGGACTTTTCATTTCACGAACCCACAAAGTCACAATATTATTTAAATAAAGTGTGCTTTTAGAATATTTATAAAATTGTTGAGTTAGTTTTTAAATTGGTGGATTGGGATGAAAAGGATTTGTGGTTTTTAATTTGAGAATGAAGAGTATTTTATATGAAGATATTATGTAAATGATTTTGAATGGTTGAATAAGTGTTTTGGTGTTTATAATAATTTTATTATATATTAATATGATAATTGAGTTGATTGAACGTTTTGTTTTTGTGGTTGAAAATTATTAGAAATTGTTAAATTTTGGATATTTGGATTTATTAATATGTAAGATTTATTACAAATTTTGTAGTTTATATTTTGGTTGATTTATCTTGTAGTGGTTATTTAGAATAAAATTTGGAAATTCTTAGGTGTGTTTTTTAAAGTAATTTTTGAAATTGATAGTGTGTAATGGAAGAGATTTGTAATGATATGAATTTGTGTTATATATTGAGTTGAAAGGATAATGTATGTAGAAACGTAAAGTCAGAATGAAAAATTCAGTGCCATAGCCGGGATTTGAACCACAGATCTTCTGGTTTCCGTCCAGCCGCTCTACCATTAAGTTACTATGGCCAACGTGCCGATATGACATTAAATTCTCCAACTGACTGGTATTTTCCCGGTAAAGCACTTAGGTGTTCTCATAAACACATGAGACAACCACCTAAATGGCGACTTACAACATGTAAGTACTTTAAGGCTCGGGCTTTATAGTTAACCACTATTAGGTCAATTAATGGAAATTAATTGTTCTTTCACACTGGCCGTGTGTAGGCTAAATTGTGGAAACGTAGAGTCAGAATTTGCATACTTTTCTCTCTCTCGGAAATTAGCTCGCGCAGAGCAGTGATCAGAAAGCTATTTACTGTACTGTACTTAAAGGAGGGGTTAGTAATTAGGTTTTAGTAATTAATTTGTTTAAGTTAACGCTCTGTTAACTTATTATGTTAAATTAAGCTGCATTTTATTTAACCACTGCTATTATATATTTTAGCATTCCTATACCGGACAGCTCTCTCGCAATGAGGTCTCGAAATGAAGCACAAAGGAGGCAAACATTTAAAAAGTGGCGAGGGTCGAATGATCGCGCATTGTTTCGCGTTGCTCAAAGAAAAAAAAAAACCGGAATCGTCTACAAAAACACTGAGAAAGAAACTGGTGATCTCTCTGGTGTTTTTGCAAGTAGTGTACATAGTGTTAGAATGGAACGACAAGCATCTGGAACTTTAAGAACACCGGGAAAATCGCGTAAATGCAAACAGCGCGTGGAGAAATACCACGACTTTACGAAAAGCGCTATACGCAGTGAAGTTCGTGATTATTTTTTTAGAAATGAACCATTTCATAGATTTAATAAGTTAATGTGTAACCCATCTCTATTTATTTATTGCCTAGAAGTTAGCGCTGCTATATATACTGCTAGTGTTGAAAAACTTATGTACGTGCATGTAGCGCCTCACACGTGGCGAGTTGTCAGCTCCGCCTTGTTGTTTACAGCAGGATTAAACTAGCGTGAGATAGAGTGTAGTTGAATACGAGTAGAGGTGATGAAATTGATGCAATCATTTGTGATTGTGATTGAAGGAGTGGAGCGGGTATAACTCCACCCACCACGACCCGACAAGGGTCTATTGTGGGCTACCACCCCTAGGGGGAAGAGATGAGAGACCTCAGGTCGGCAGAGGGTGAAGCTAGCGTAGTCCAGAGATGCACGGAAGTCCTTAACAGTTAAGACATTGTCGCCCAGCGCAACCCTAAACCTATTTAGCACCACACAGAGAGAGTGCGACGGTCAGGAGTCCGCGGTTGTACGCAAATGAAGGCTGAAGTAACGATGTCAATCTAAGTGCTGCTTTTGAATACTTTTTGTTCATTTTCTAGGTCTTCAGTTCTACTACAAGCACCTATATTACCGCATTCAGTATTATGTTGTAAACCACTTCTTTGGAATCTTCATTAGATAAAAGGTTCACGTAAATGTGCAAAACTGTACCTACTGTCCACCAACGCAAAGTAATTCTCTGAAAGGAATGTGCCACCCTTACTCAGTGGGATAAGGGCAGCGAATGTATGTGACAGATAACGCATGCTACACAAGGAGCAGAACCGTTAAAAAACATGCGCCCTATTCACTTTGTACACTAACCGAGAAGATTCATTCACAAAAGTAGAAGCCATCAGAAAGTTTTTGAATGGTCTGTAACTGTATTGACATGGGGTGTCATAAATTACCAAGGGATGGTGTAGGAACCTTCTCCAATCCCCCTGCGTCTCAGGCCCCGGAGACTTTCTTTCCTGTGGTATACTGTATCCAATCAATATTATCGTCGGTATATCCTCGGTTTTAAAGAAGACTTGTCAAGTCATTAAAAGTGAGATATATTTTTATATAAATAATGAGTAGCTGGCATGCTTAATTTTTTAAGATTACTCACTCAGACGGGCCGGAACCTAGCCAGAGCCAAGCTAGAGCGAAGCCAGAGCCAAGCCAGGGTTAGGTTTAAGAATGAAGGTAATGAGCTCAGAGCGAAGCCAGAGCGGGACCGAAGGTGGGCCGGAGCCTAGCCAGAGCCAAGCCAGAGCCAACTTAGAATGAATACAAAGTGAAGTTAGAGTGAGGTTTGAGTGAAGCCGGAGCGAAGCCAGAGCAGAGCCAGAGCCAGACCAAGCCAGAACCAATCCAAAGTTAAGGTATACAATGAAGTGAGTGTGAGGCCGGAGCAGGACAGGAACAGAGCCAGAACCTAGCAAGAGCCAAGCCAGAACTAGGACAGATCCAAGCAAGAGTATAGTTAAGGAATGTTAGAGTGAAGCCAGAGCAAAACCAGAGCCAAGCCAGTGCAGGACCGTAGCGGGGGCCGGAGCCTAGCCAGAGCTAAGCCAGAGCGGGACCGGAGTGGTGACCGGGGCCTAGCCAGAGTGAAGGCAAGGCGAAGCCAGTGTTAAGGTACAGAATGAAGTTAGTGTGAGGCCAGAACAAAGCCAGAGCCAAGCCAGAGCAGGACCGGAGACGGGCCGGAACCTAGCCAGAGCCAAGCTCGATACTTTAATGACAGCTCGATACTGGATTTTGTCCATTTTTATAAAAAGACACTCACATCAGCTCACTCAAACGATTGTTACATAACAACCGAGCGTCCAAAATGGCTGAAACTTTGATGAGTGACTGTCAACAGATGAACAACGAAATTCACTAGCTTTTATTTACGAGTGCTGCCATCTTCATGTTGAGGTCGGGAACTTCTCAGATCACCCTCGTATAGCATTTTGTAACGTGCACATGTCAATCTATTTCATCATATTTTGTGAAAATGTATCATGGTAACGTTTTGCGCTTCAAAGTTTACAAGCATTTCTGGCTTAAAAGTTAAGCTGACTAGTTTTGATATTTGTTTAAAGCTTAATAATTGCCCTGAAATAGTTGCATGGTTTAATACTCATAACTGTTAATTATTTACAGCTAAAGAATAGGAAGTAATGAAGGATGCTAGGGCTATGAAGTAGACGAGTACATAATCTACAGCACATAGGTATGTGACC
This sequence comes from Mantis religiosa, assembly GCA_030765055.1. Classification (NCBI taxonomy): domain Eukaryota; kingdom Metazoa; phylum Arthropoda; class Insecta; order Mantodea; family Mantidae; genus Mantis; species Mantis religiosa. The sequence continues at coordinate 219,975,962 of CM060948.1, forward strand.
TCCTCAGAAATAAACGACTTTCGAATTAATATTATGGATGCAATTTTAAGAGGACCGTTTCACTATGAAAGACAAGAGTTGTCGCACTGCTGGACCCCCAGTATAAAAACACTATTTTGCTCTCCTGAGACAGCAGAAGAAATATGTCAACAAATCATCATTGCAATTTGATATTCCGTAAAATATAATATCATAGTCATAATATAATTACTTGTAGATTATTATTGTTAATACTGTTTCTTTTTTCGTCATACAATATTTTAAATTAAGGAATACTTCTGTGTTAAAATAAATGATCATACATATTATGTTTGAAATGTTTATAACGCATTACGTATACAATGAGTCAAGGGGAGAAGTTATTATAAATAAACCAATAATTATATTTAATCAGCTGATTAGCATCTTAAGCGTTACTCTATGAAAGTTAGAAAACAAAGTACACATACACATGAATATTACACCAAAATATATGTCTTCTAAAGCTTTGTATGTTTTAGCTAGTTAGACAATGAATTAAGGGCCATTTTGACGCACCGAGAAGCTACAGAGCAGCATCTCCCACGTATTTCTGAAGCTTCATCCAGCGCCGAGGAAGAGAATCTGCTAGCCTTCCAAGTGGTACAAGCAGGATCCACTTCAAACTTGCGAGATGATGCTATTAGAGATATGAGCCGTTACCGATGACAGCGGGCAAAACTAAATTCCGATTTTTTTTTGAGTTGTTAATATTGATTTACGTATAAATTGGTTATGAATATTTACATTCCTAACAGATACAAATTATATAGAAAAATAAATACATAGACTGCTTGCAAATGTTGTTTACCCAGAGTCTGTTTAGGCAGTTCTACTATACAAATGTATATGGTTTTACCAGTTATATTTGTTTTTCGTTATGCAAAGTGCAAAAATATAAACTCAAAAATATTAAATTCGAAGAATGAAGTGCTAAATATCACATTTCAGAAATCTAAAGCTTACCACTTTTAATTTTGATTTACATTGCCACCGTAATAGCTGAAGTATAGCTGTTTTATAGGGGTAGGTGTCGGTCACACATATAGAAAGTATCAATTTCGAATCTCGGTTATGGTGATTTATCCGCATATGGCTCTTTCCCTTGTCCTAAAAAGGCGAATGTCGGGTAACGCTTCAGCTCCAGGGACTACGGATGCTATTTAAGCATCATTTCAACAAATAATCATCAAAGCAAGTAATGCTTGGAATCTGAGAATTGAGATTAACTCCAACTATAACATTGCTTTTCTCTCGAAGCTGTGCACAAGGTCTTAACCTGAAACAAGATATAATGAGCAACAGCCTTTGTTCCATTGAATCATTGAACAATGCCATATTCAAGTCGCACACAAGAACAATAACACTTCGGGACTACCCACGCCGCCGGAAGTACATCCTCTCGGTACTCCCGTTTCGTATCACTGCAGGACAGGTGAATGTAATAACAAAACGTAATGAGCTCAACTCGGTAACCATCCACAAAATGAGAATTTTGATAAAATAAAGAAGGAAGAGGAGGCGGTGCAGCAGAATGGTTGTAGAACCAAATCCTCCCATAGTTGTGAATCCTCTTGGACGTTCAAAGGATCCGTAAGGCTCGCAGTTCCGAGTCTTTCCAAAACAGGTAGGAGTTCCATATTTCTCGGAATCTTCGAAATGTAAATAAACCAAAATTATATTTTAAAACCACATCTGAATGAAGAGTACTTCACACACGATTGCTGGAAAATTTAAAATATATATTTTATGCATCCTAAGTATATGGATGATGTAATTAAAATCCTTGGAGGCATTTTTAAGAAAATAAGTAATATCGAAACACTTTTATGTAAAGGATAGTTAGTAGTGGGAAGATATCTTTGAAAATTTTCGATGAGCAGCTTTGGAAGATATTGAGCTAATGTTGGTGAAATCTTGAATCGAATTTATGTGTACCTACTAGGCAAGAGGCATAGAAAGTGAAACAGTTTTCTTCATATGACTCAGACTGCCGTATATCAACATTAGCGTTCATACGTTGTTGTACTGGCATGCTTACTCCTGCATTACTATTTAATGCTGTAAAATTCAACAAAATTAGTTTTTATAAGTACAACTATTGAACTGTTGCACAAACAGCTCTCCAGTTTAGGAAACATCAGGTTACATTCTCAAAATCTGTCACAAAACTAGTTACACATATTTGAACGAAGCTCTGTGTTGCAATGCTACACACGATAATGCAGTGTCGCAGACATTGTGTTAGTGATCTCTTAAAGAGAGTGGCTAATGGCTTTTGGTGGAGTGAAAGTTTTTCTAGGAATCGTGAACCAGGTCTCACTGAACACCTTGCAACTGTTTACCAGTCTGTCTGGATGTTAATATTTGCACGGAAGTTAACCAGTTAATCCGTAAGTGTTGACAATAGTATTCTTCTTGGAACACCTTCCCTAACTACCTCCCTCCAAAAAAATTCTATAAGTGAATGGCTTTTGTCAGATCATCGTACCTTGTGGCAAAGCTATAATTATTTAGGTTTAGGTTACATCAAAACAGAAAATGGCCCATCATTATCATCACATTCATCTGCTTCTACTTCTTCTTTGCCTGCATTGAACCTATTAGCCTATCGCGTCTCCAAATTGGTCCGCCCATCCCATCTTAGACCTTCCTGAGTTCTTGGTTTATACTTAAAAGTTCTTCTTGAGCATCTTTTAACTGGCAAGCGTCGTAAGTATTTCAGCTATTTATTTCTAAAACTGACAACTGTTTAAATAATGGTGTTCATTTGTAATTTCTGTCTTACTGTTTCATTTTTTTATTCTCTCTTTTTTGTCACTCCCTTTATTGACCACAAAAAACTCATTTCGGTTATTTACTCGTATTCTGCTTATACCGACTTATGTGACGCAGCGGACATACGCAACTCGCATTCGGGAGGTTTCGGGTTCCAACAGCGCACAGCATTGCAGCCTGACCGAAAGCTTTTCTTTTCGCAGTTTTTACTTGGTTGCTAGGCAAATGCTCTGTAGGATAATTTATCTTCCCTTTCATAATACATTTCATTTCCTTCTTCTTCACCGCCATACCAGGCATTGGGCTGATCAACCATCCTGGGTATTTTGACACAAAGTTTGCTTACTCGTCTATAGTTTACTGTCCTAAGGCATGGGCTTTTAAAGTCCTTGGGGGTCTAAAAGGAAAGGAGGATCCTTCACTGTTGATGCAGTAGTAGTAGTAGTAGTAGTAGTAGTAGTAGTAGTAGTAGTAGTAGTAGTAGTAGTAGTAGTAGCAGCAGCAGCAGCAGCAGCAGTAGAAGCAGCAGTGGGGTAGTACTAGCAGTAGTAGAAGAAGTAGTAGTAGTCGTAGTATTATAGTAGTAGTAGGAGTAGTAGTACTCTGCTTCGCTTTGCTGCCAATCTATAAACATACTCTCACTTTGTGGGTTCGTAGTACTAACAGTCTTGTTTGCATAAATTTAAAATGCTGTTTATTACAAGTAAAAGCAGGCTTTGTACAACCCTAACAGCAGCAGAATGAAGTAATATAGACAAACGCAGTCTTCAAAGTTTCTCGTTGCTTCACCTCACCTAAAAACGAAATAAATCACTTGCGGTACACTTCAACTAGCTGCAAACACAATTAAGAGCTCACTAGCAACTCACTACTGGCACTTTACGGATTTTTATACATCCAGCCACTATTCTAGAATTCAGTGAATCGTTCGACAACAATCACGATGGCAGCGGGATATTCCAGACTATATCTCTGTCTCTTTCTCTGTTGCCCCCTCTCTCTCTCGGCAAGCGTCCAGCCCCGCGCCCAAGCGCTGGCAGCGGTTCGCCGCACAATAATGCCTCGGTAACAATATGTGTGTAGCCATTGATTTATACAATTTAATAGTGTATCTTTCCTTGTTTTCTTTCAATAGGTATTTGCATATAAGATTAAATCGTTTATGATGGACATCTACCTCTCCTTAATTTGATATTTTGCAATCAATTATTTAAGGGCGTTTACCTGCTCTATAATACGTTTCCAATAATTATTTATTTTTTATCTTACCAGAGTATTGCCTCTGAAAGCTACTAACCTAATATTGGTAGCTATAAAACCTGGGACTTAAGTACTTACAGAATTAGTAAGTTGCCACAGAAGGTGTGTATCTCATTGTACATAAGAACTTCTAGTGGTTTACTGGGAAACATGCGAGTCGATTGGGGAATTATGTCAGGACGACACATTGGTCATGGTAGTTCAAGGGTTAAGAGCAACCGGAGGGAGACCGGGACATACGACGGTCAAATCCCGACCATGGCATTGAATTTTTCAGTCTGACTATCTATTCAAATTTTAGTCTACAAACGGCTAGTGTGGAAGAACGGTTAAATTTCCTATGTTCTCAGCAGTCCTCTTTATTCTGGATGACTTTTGCAAACAGGCAAACTATAAGAGAGAGACAAAATCGCTCTGCATAAAAAGACGCAAAGCACCTTAAAATGCCCAATTTATTTCCAATAATTTTTTTCGGCGATGTTTGTTGTTTCTTGTTATTTGTTTGAAATTTGTAATACGTATACTTCTTACAATTAGGAAGTCGTTATTCCTTGTTGTTTTATCTCTTGTAATGCAAATAAAAATAAGATAAAGATTTATCTCGATTAACACATAGAACAGAGGAATAAGCGTTTAGTTTGTACAAGAATAAAGAAAGATACGTGAGTGTGACGCATCCAATTTAGTGGTTACTTTCTTTCTTTAGTAGGTACCTAATTAAAATACATTCAGCAATGGTGTAGTGGTCATTTCTCTAGGAGGAGCACAGCAATTCTTATATTTATGTTGGTTTTCGGGAGATCCAGGAAGAAACCAAGTTCGGAGTAACCAGCCCGATGGCAATCGAACTCGGGATCTCCCGAATCCGCAAAAAAATGTACATAAAATATAATAATTTATGCAACCGGAATAACGTACAAAAAGGGGCGGATTTATATAATAGGTAGAAAAAGGAATGTGCCTTTTACACATATTCTATAATAATCAGAGACAAATATGTTTGATTTGTACTACGTACATATAGACTCCACCCAAAAATTCGACGCCGAGATTTCATTGGAATGCACATTTTTAATCCCATGAGTAAAAACAATCATAACTAAAACAAACACCAAAAAATTGGTAAAATAAGTTCAAGATCTTCTGAAAATGCTACAGAGAGATTTTCAAGCAAACCCCTCTACCATTCGAGACTACCTTTTACATGGAAAAATCTTCCAAAATTTTGATTTTCTCAAAAATGTAATAACAGTTTTGTTTAAAATGCCACATGTTTAAGGTATTTTAATGATAAATGGAATGCAATACAAAATAAATTTTGCGGTAATAGCCTCTGAAGTCCTCTTCATTCTGAATAATTTTGCACAACTGGTAAACCGTATCAGATACAAAAAATGTTACTATACAATAAATGCAGGTCTCATTCAAGTACACAGTTTACATATGTCACTTTTTTGAGATGAGATTTTTCAGGTATTCTTTATTGCTGTTTTGGATTATGAAATACATATATTTTATGTCCTGGACGTGCAAAGATCAGCTCTTGAAGCATTTGATTATCAGTTAAGTTTTCCAGTTTCTGCTATTCTCATTTCACTATAAAGAAATAGACTTTTATAAAAATACTTCTATAAATATTTACTTGATTAACATGAATTAGATGGAATAATAATAATTAAAGTATAGTATACGAATGGCTAGAGAAAGCAATGTGAGTGCACACTAGATTCCTTTACTAATGGTCGTACAAGGAATTTAATTTTAAAACCATTGTATAACGACCAGCTCTTGTTTTTCTTCTTTAAATATTAAATCATGTGAAATACACAAAGTAGTAGTACAGAAAAGTTGCATATCTATTTTGTTTTAATTTTTTTTAAATCAAGGTTATGCTCTTCACATGTGCACATGCGAACGTTTTGTTACATGCTTTTTACTTTCTATACTACCGTAAAAGTAGATTTATTTCTCCTTTTTGGTTATTTTTAATCTTTTTTAAATTTTATTTTCTATATTTGTTTATTCATCATTTGGAACGATGGAATGTTTTTTTACAGTATATATTTATTATTTAGGTTATGGTCAGGAACTCTGTCATTTATTTGATGTAGGGAGAATTGCCATTCATTGGGCGGAAAAGAGGGCATCTAGGAGTAACGGAAGATTCTGTAGTATCTGTGGTGTTTGAAAACAATAAATAATTTATTTTTCACTTCAATTACCAGTGTAAAAGAGCTCAAATCGGGTGATGTAAGGCTCCATGGAACCACTCAGGCCAGAAGTGATTAGCTTCCAGAATTCCTTTCTCATGAGATCAAACCATTCTCTATGTAATGCCACATTTCCAGGATTCTTCTGAATTATCCAGTGTAACGTTCTCAATACCAACTGGATCACACATCTCTTGAGTGACATGTTTTTAAAGCTGAATTCCAGCCGCTGGAGTCTCCGAAGAAGCCCTTGAAAGGTTTCACAAACTTAAGCCTACCCTATTCCCTAATTCCCATGACACATACAAGGAAATATTTAACAAAATTATCTCTGAAAGTATATATTTTGTTTAACAAGACAAGATGAAACAATAAGCGGTTATAGGTATTATAATTCTTATAATTATTTGTACAAGGGTGAGTAGAAGATGTGATGAGTGCAATATATCAGATTTGTGTTATATTTGTTTACGACCTTGGTAACATTTGTTGCATCCTTTCTTTCCTCCGTCTTAATCCCGTTGTTTTTGTCACTTGGTTTCCCTTTCGTGTTACATTAGAATGCAGGCCAGGTTAAGTAGCAAACAATTTCACTTCCTAGGCGCACTGTAATTAACACCGTTCAGTGAATAGCTTGCATACAAACAACAAACTGCTTAAGCAACGCGCTTATTGTAGGCAACGTCATGCATCCTATGTGTCATTCTGTATGCACTTATAATCTGTCTCAAATTAGAATGATCCTGTTGTAAACATTAGGGCGGGAATAAAGAGAGACAGCTATTTTAGGCTACTTGGTTGGTAGAGGGAAATTCATGGTGTCACTAAACAGCAGCCTAAGAGCGTTCTGTTAACGTATCTCTGTCTCTCTTTGTACCGTGCCTTATATTTATACAACAGGATTGTTTTAATTTGAGATAGATTATAGTTACATGACAGTAACTATAGGTTTTTCTTTATTGCCAAATCTGATCTCGTATTATATTTACCCAACTTTATTTCTATACCCCGTATCTTTTGTTACTTCCTCTACCATGTGCTGTATAAATAGAACAAGTATTAATAAGACCTGAAGCTTTCCTGGCGAGGAATATGTTCAAGTTCTTCTCGGGAAACAAGCCAGATGAAAAGACGATTAGAAATCGACGTTTCGGGAGTGTGCATCTCTCCCATCATCAGGATATTTATTAAATGTTATGACCACAAATGAATCACTGGATATAACACCAATATAGATAGACAAAATACTATCTATATTCGCATTACTGAACAAATCGCTCTAACCATTGAGCTACCATGGCCAACTTGCCGTCATGATATTAGAGCAGCTGGACGGACATCAGTAGATCCGTAGTTCAAATCCCAGCCATGGAATTGAATTTTTCATGTTGACTATCTAGCAAAAACCTTATACGGCTAGTCTGAAGAAATTATTAATTTCCATCAATTAACCCATGAATTTTCTGGCCCCAAAGAGCAGCCTAAGAGCGTTTTGTTGGAACTGTCATTGTCTGTCTCTCATTCCCCATAGATTTGCAAGAGGATCGTTCTAGTTTGAAACATATTAGAGTAACAGCACTTCAGAAACATGATTAATTATTTAAAAATTCAAATCACTCCAAATGAATATTCAGAAATTATTAATATCAATGTAAAATGTATTTAACATAAGCTATCTGTGTTAATGGGATGCACATTTTCAAGTTCTAAGTTTTGTCTATTCTAAATGAAGAACTGTTAACGAGTTATATGCAGAATATTCAACACATACACTTTAGTACTCACTTAAATATCTTAAACACATGAAATTCTGATTAAAAACGTTAAGAGTCTCCTTTGAAAGAACAATACAGAACTAAAAAATTGTCAATATATTGGAACGGGGTATTTTCTTGGAAATTGTGACACATGGAATGTGCTGAAAGTAAATATCAATTTTAATATTCATCAACATTTTCATTTTTAATTTATGCTGAAAAACACACACGTACTTGTGCGCCCGGACCGATATTTAAACTCCCTTTTGGATATCTCAAAACATGCACTTCTGGTAATATCTCGGTACTTCATTTTTAAATTGAATAAATATTTCTCCACCATATGTATGTGGTACAGAAATTCATGTGTATTCTTGAATTGTGGTTGTCTTCCTTGATGTGATAATACTTTTGTGACTTTTTCCACAAGCTAATTACTTGGAAAATTAATTAAAACTATTAAGTTTGGAATCAAACATCTGTTGAGACCAGTGAAAGACAAACTGGACTTCCAAGTTCCGGGAGTGTACCGCATTCCCTGTGAATGTGGCACACCGTATACAGGACAAACCGGAAGGACCATCGCTACCAGAATAAACGAACATGAACGGAGCATTCGTTTAATGCAACCTGAGAAGTCTGGGCTGGCAGAGCATTGTTTTGATAACGACCATAGAGCCAACTTTCGGGAGACGACTATCTTGGCAAAATGCAAGTTACTGGGTGCGGAGGATTAAGGAGGCTTTGGCCAATTCCTCCGATAGGAGAACGCTTAATCGTTAAGCTGGATTTCAGTTCAGCTTCTCTTGGAAACCGCCCTTAAAATGGAAATCCGTCGACTTAAGAAGCACAGATCAATACAGCTTGATAATCCAGTTAAGTAGTTACGTTTCTTTGACCCAATTAATTTTCTATACTCACGCCATCTCCTGGCCTGGAATTTAATTTACTGAAAACAGTCTTTTGTTCAGGAATGCGAATTTTGATAGCGTTTTCTCTTTGCTTATATTTGCGTTATATCCAGTGTTTCATTTGTGGTTATAACATTCAATAAATATCCTGATGATGAGAGAGATGCACATTCCCAAAACGTCGATTTCTGATCGTCTTTTCATCTGGCTTGCTTCTCGAGAACAACTTGAGAATTAAATGGTGATTTTACTATCCACTTCATGAACAAAGTTTATTTTGATTGAATTTTAGTTTTATGAAATATAATTACGAACATTTTAAATTTCAGCTGAGTGTTCCATAAACTTTTCCGACTTTGAAAAATTCTATTTCAGTAACTTAGCAAAACCGAGTTTGCCATTTATATTTAAAATAACGTTTCCAGCATTCTCTTAGGAATCTTCGACAATAAACCACAAGGTTGACGACGCTGGCCATGGAGCGTCCTCAGTCTCATTTTTCATCCTAATAAAGGAAGCCAAACTGGGATTATCCTCTTTCAGGAAGCTGGTGATGTCGGAAGTGGATATCTAGGTTGGCGGATGCACAATCTTACCACCAGACGATAAACGAATAACATCGTCCAAGCACAATGCATATTCTTCACTTACAAACTTACAAACATTCTTGCAATGTTAGTATTTTCTCCACTCTTACTTATAGTTAAGTAGAGGAAGTATTTATTGCAGCCAAAAATTCGGTACCAAGATTTCACAGGTTCTGAGACTCCATGAATCGAAAACAAATGCATTTTTAGAAAAAGAGGTTCGTGTGTGTGAGTGTGTGAAACGTCGTAACTCTAAAATAAATACCGAAATGAGACATGATGATTTTCAAAACAAAAAGTTACTTTTTGATTAAAATTATATACATTAAAAATATTTGCATGACAAATAAGTTACATATCTTGAATTCGTTGAGAATATCCATGAACTCCTCTTCTTTTGGGAGAAATTTTGTACAATCTTGTACAATTAGGGACTAAAATAAAATAAAATAAAATAAAATCTGAAAACAATATCCCGGTTCCTAATTTTTATACAGGGACATGATTTCCAAGTTCCTATTTATTAAAATTCAAAAATCTACAAAAACTACAATTTACAATAACAATTTCTCAGATAATAAAACAAATAAAATAAATTTAAAAAATAAATAAATAAAATACAAAACATGCTACCAACTATCAAAATTAAACAATTAGGGACTGTTAAGCGATAGACAAAAACTTTCTACACAAAAACTTTAGATTTGTTTAAAACCGAATTATTAAAATAACATTTGTGTGCAATTGGCCATTCCCTAGTTATCCTTTATTAATTATTAGACTCTTTGTATTTCATTTATCCTTACACTTTGGCAGCCTTTTACTTTTTGGAATATATTGCCATAAACGCAGATGTGTTAACCTCACTGATTCCGAAATTAGGGATTCAGTAAATTAGATATGAACATGGGGTATATTTGTTAAATGTGAAACAGGCTGTTTGTTGTGTTAGAAGTTCACTGGAGGGAAAGCTATCTTTGCAGACGGTCCATATAGCAAACATTTGAATAGAAGTGCCTTTCTTAGACCCTTCTTTAGTGACTGATGACCATAACAAAACATACAAAAGTCCAAATGTAACAAAAGGACGACTTGAGAAGTGGTGTTCTGTGTGAATAACAGAGTTGCTTTTAAAGGATTTACACACAGCTGGACTGACCGTCCAGGAGGACAGACATGACCCGAAAAGGAACGTATCTGCTGCTACTTAAATCAGGAATTAAATGTCATCGTGTAATATGCGCTTCACATATGTTAACTACGGACAGTAATATAGATTGGTTTCCCTTAGCCAGAAACTTCGCGATTTATGTGATTATAAAATGAGAAACAGTCATTAAACGAGTCTTAAACTTGGATTCCAGTGTTATCAGTGTCATCCTTACTCCTATATATCCACGCAGACCCGGAGAGAAACCTCTTGGTTGATTAAAATGAAGTATATGGAAAAATAAACTTTCATAAAAAAGCTTGTACGCCCACTAATAAACGACAGCAGGTGGAGAAAGTCATGTGAACTTAACACCATTTTAGAGAGGAAGAACAGCGAGAGAGCTTGATTAAATGAGCAAAAGGTGAAGGTGAAGCTTAACTGCATTCTCTTTAAATGTCATTACAAGATTAGGGAAACTAAACAAAGTAAACTAAATCGCTACGCTATTATCAGAGTCGCTTTCACAAACCTACGTTATTGATTTTATCAAGCATTTTATGATTTAAAGTTTCGTAAGTCTTATTCCTTTTCATCAGAATTAATCTTCGTTAAATAACTTCTTCTCGTTTAATTACGTGTTTTCAGTTTATAAGCTAATACTTCTCTACTCTTTATGACAGATGCAAGGTATGAATCAACTTATTTAAATTCATAAGATACTACAAAATTAGAAAAAATTACCAAGTCTTCGTCGAGAAAAACTTGGAGTATAAAATAGTTGCTGCATTCCACAAAATATGTTGGCCAGTTGCTGTAGCTACTCCGAAGAGAATGTATGTAAAAATAAAAACACTTAGTTACATTGTATTCCAAGTAATACACACAGATGGCTATGATGTATTACTTTAAGCAAACAGAAGACCTTAAAAATCAGTAATCGAGCCTGTTTAGAACTGTATGAATTATATATGTTTGGATGTGTAGAGTCAGATTGAAACATTCAATGCCATAGCCGGGATTTGAACCACGGATCTTCCGCTCCTCGTGCGGTTGCTCTAACCAACTGAGCTACTATGGCCAACATGCCGACATGACATTAAATTCTCCAACTGACTCATATGTTTCCCGGTAAACAACTAGGAGTTCTCACATGCTATGAGACACGCACCTTTTGTGGCGACTTAATATGCTGTAAGTACTTAAGTCCCAGGCTTAATAGTTAAACCACTACGTTTAGCGGGAAACATATGAATCAGTTGGAGAATTTAATGTCATGTCGGCATGTTGGCCATAGTAGCTCAGTGGTTTGGAAGAACTGCACGGAGACCGGGAGATCCGTGGTTCAAATCCCGGCTATGGCATTGAATTTTTCAGTCTGACTCTACTCATATAACCCTTAGCCTACACACGGCTGGTGTGGAAGAAATGATTATTTCTATAAGTTATCTTTATTTGTCATGTATGTCAAAACCTTCTTAAAGCTCTCATGTAAGACAACTTTGTTTATTATTTTTTAATTTAAACTGTAACCATGTTAGTTAGCAGTCCACGCATAATAACGATACAAAAAGACAAAGATACTAAGATTAGAAAACAATGAACTGATTGTTTCTATAAAGGACTAAAAGGATTATTTTTCTCAATGGTCACAGACTGTCTTTTCCAAAGAGAACGTGGTGTCCTGGGACCTCAGTATCATCATATTCACCAGCCTCACCACCATTTTAGTTTATGTTAAATGTTTTAACATTGGGTGAAAATTATGTAGCTTTTATATTGTGACTGTGGGTTCGTAGAATTAAAGGTCCAATTTGCCAAAATTCTAAATGTTCTTTATTTCCGTAGCAATACACTGTTCAATTCTCACGTAACAACATTACATCACATACACAACAAAATCTTCCAAGGTCGATGACAATAATAAACAGCGTTCAGTTTACAACAGCTCTCGTTACAACAACACTCTCAGCTGTTCTCTGCTCAACTCTCCCGCGACTGTTTTACAACTCATTCTTGGCGAGTCGTCGCCTTCTTAAATAGCTCATTGATAAATTCGAGATCCTTCCAGAATAATAAAGAAACCGCATGTTCTATCACATTCCACAAGCGTAACTTAATCTATGCCGGCAAGACCTATATTACAGCTAGCTTTGTTTTCCGGTCCTTTGTGTACACTAGCCGCGCTATCGTTAAATGCTTATGCAAGCTCTTTATTACCGTGAAAAATTATCCGCCGTTTGTTATCTATTTGCGTCAAAATTTTAATGTCCGTTGCAGCGACGCTGCTCCCTCCTCAAGGCTGGTCGTCCCAAACAGCAACATCATAGCGGGCCAGACGATCCAGGTGTAGCACCAACATCTTCGCTCGGGGCACCTTCTGGATGCGGTAGACCACGTCGTTAATCCTCTTCACCACCCGGTACGGTCCTTGCTACGGCTGCTGAAGCTTCAGGCAGCATCCCTTGGTCCGAGTAGGGCGATACAACCACACCAGATCACCTAGCTTGAACCCTTGGCTGTTGGCTTGCTTGTCATATCGGGTCTTCATGCAGTCGCTCGCCTTCATTATGTTCTGACGAGCCATCTCATGCATGTCGTGGAGATGGTCCACCAAGTACTCCACATACTCAGTTGCTGGCTGTTTTACGTCCGGGGGGCTTCCAAAGGCCAGATCACAGGGCAGGCGTAACCCTCGGCCGAACATTAAGCTGGCTGGCATCATCCCAGTGGTGTTGTATGTTAATGAGTGGTAGGCCAGCAGAACAGTGGCACCTTGACGTCCCAGTCTCACTGATGGCTGGCCACGACCTTCCTCAGATGCTCTTCTAAGGTCTTGATGTATCTCTCCACCATGCCGTCCGACTGTGGATGTAGGGTTGTGGTGCGGGTCTTGTTAACCCCAAGCCCTTCTAGTGCCTCCTTCTTCAGGTTGGATTCAAAATTGGTGCCCTGGTCGCTGTGGAGCTCCTACGGCACCTCAAATCGGCAGAACACTTGCTCCACGTGGCAGTCTGTGATTGTCATCCCCTCTTGGTTCGGAATGGCATACACCTCCGGCCACTTGGTGAAGTAGTCTACGACCACCATCAGGTATTTGTTGCCTCGGCCGGACACTGGGAATGGTCCAGCTATGTCGACGGCGATCCTTTCGAATGGCACTCCGACGTTGTTCTGCTGCATGCGACACCGGCTTCTAGTCTAGGGGCCGCGACTCGCCGCGCACACCTGACATTGACGGCACCATCTCTCGGCATGTGCCCGCAGCCTCGGCCAGTAGTAGAGCTGTCAGAGTAGGTCGATCGTTCGGTTTGCTCCCACATGTCCTCCTGAAGTACCGGCGTGAACTTCCTCCAAGACTTCCGGGACCTTGCTTCGGGGAAGTACCTACTGTTCTCTCTGCGTCTTCCTATCAGGCGATTCCCATACCCGGAAGAGCACGCCGTCCCTTGTCTTCAGTGAGTACCATTGGGACCAGTACGACTTGTAGGTGGTGCTCCTCGGTGCGATGTCCTCCCAGGTTGGTTTTGTCCCTGCCTCCACTTCCCTCAAGAGTGGTCCCAAGTCTGCGTCCGCTAGCTGCTCCCTCCTTAGGCCTGCGCTATCCCAGCCTTCCGCAGGCACGGCCGTAAACACTCCGACAGCTGCGGCACGCTCCTCCTCTTCCACTCTTGTGCACTGGCCACACTCTTCTGAACATGGTCTTCGGGATATAGCGTCTGCGATGTTCAGAGGTGAAGTCTTACTCCTGCAGTCTCTGGACCAAACGTGTTGCCTGGCCTTCCAGGTTCTGAAAGCTCAATAGCCAGATTAGGGCGGAATGGTCAGTCCTCAGGTGGAATGGCTGAACATACAGATACTTGCGGAGGTGCTCCAAGGTCTTTACTACCGCCAGTAGTTCTCGTTGGATGACGCAGTAGTTCATCTCCACCTTGGATAGCGTCTTGCTTTAGTAGGCCATCAGCCACTCGTGGCCGTCCTGAACTTGCGATAGGACGCCTCCAATGCATAGCTCGCTGGCGTCGGTGTCCACAAGGAAGGTGCCACCTGGTTATGGAAATACCAAAATTGGAGCACTGCATAGGGTCTTCTTCAGATACTGGAAAGCGCCTTCGGCATCATCGGTCCACACATAAGGCCGGTGTTCCTCTGTCAGACGGTTGAGGGGTTTGGCGATGTTGAAGAACCCTTTATGAAGCGTCGGTATTAACGGCAGAGCCCTAGGAAACTGCGCAACTCTCGCTTATCCTTTGGGAGAGACCAATCTCTCACAGCCTGGGTATTCTCCGGGTCTATGGCCACTCCGGTTGGTGAGAATATGTGGCCCAAGTAGTTGACTTCCTTGCGGAAGAGCTGGCACTTCTTCGCGTTCAGCTTCAGGTTGGTCGCCTGCAGTCTCTGTAGTACCTTGCTCAGGTTTTCCAGATGGTCTTCGAAGGTCTTACCGACGATGATGAAGTTATCCAGGTATAGCAGGCAGGCGTCATAAGACAACCCTCTCATTACTGACTCCATTAGGCGTTGGAACGTAGATGGTGCGTTGCAGAGGCCAAAGAGCATAACTGTGAACTGACAAAGCCCTTGGTCTGTCGAGAATGCAGTCTTCTCCTTGTCTATCGGGGCTAGAGCCACCTGCCAGTAACTCAACTTCAGGTCCAGGGTCTAGAACCTCTGCGCAACAGCAAGCGTGTTCAGAGTGTCGTCAATCCGAGGTAACGGGAAACAGTCCTTCTGGGTGACAGCGTTCAGCTTCCTGTATTCCACGCAGAAGCGTAGCTCGCCGTTCTTCTTCGTCATGAGTACTACGGGGGAAAACAAGGTCTGTCAGACTCTCCAATCACTTCCCTGGATTTTATGTCTTCTACTACATCCCGTTCCGCCGCATGCTTCGCCAGCGGAACGTGCCTAGGTGGTTGCCGAAGAGGCCGGGCGTCTCCGGTGTCGATGCGGTGGAGCACTGTCCGTGCGGCCGTAGTCCCTATTGCCTTGGCTGAAGACGTGCTGGTATCGTCTCAGCAGTTGTCGAACTCTCTCCAGCTGTTCTGCGGTCAGGTAGTTGGCCCCCCTCTCCATTAAGCCTTCCAATCAGGGCTCCAGGTGTTGCTCTGGCACCGGCTTCTGTGTCTTGTCGATTGCGGTTACGCTGCCACGGGCTCGCACGTCCCCAGCTCCGTTCCGGTCTGGGCGTCGTAATCGGCGTCTGCCAGGTTCAACAATCTCATTGCCACCTCCTCTCGGCACGGCAAGCTACACAGAGTCCGCGCACAGGCGTCATCTGTTCCAGCATCGTGTTCTTCGTCCGGTGGCTTTCCATTCACGCCGTCACCACCACCTCGCTTTCGCGGAGAACACCACGTCTCCGTTCAAAATGACCCTGCAGATTCCAAGGCGCTCGTCAGATTGCTGGAGTATCGCCTCTTCTCCATTGAGCCGCAGGACCTTCCTGCCGACTTCGGCCGTCGACTCGTGGCTCCTGAGGGCACCCAACCCTAGTATTACCTCCTCAGCCACCTTCGCAACGAACACCCACAGGCGTACGGCATTCCTTCCCAAGGTCAACTTCAGCAGGGCCTCCTTCTCCACAGGCAAGGTGTCACCCGATGCCGTCACGAGCTGGTATGGTCGGCTCGGCTTCCTCGTCGGCAAACCCTTGGCCACGACAGTCTGATAATGATCACGGCTGCCCCGGTGCCTACGAGCACGCGGCACGGCTTCCCTCTCACCCAATCATCCGCGATGAGGCTGTCATCCATACGCCAGCTAACGGCGCGTAGTGTCACTCGAGGGAATGGTGGTGATAGCGCCGACGTGCCCCTCTCCACGAGGGCCCTTACTCGTTTTCCGGCTGCTCTTCCTGGTGTGGGCAGTCTCTCCAGGTGTCCCGGCTCTCCACACTCCCAGCACAGGCCACTAGGTCTTCGCCAGCGTCCCTTGACTGGTATTCGGTCTCCATTACAGCGGATACTCCTTGTTCTGGAAGGCAGGATAGCGGTCACCTTGGCCGCCTCCATCCTAAATGCTGCCGTTAGCGCCTCGTGGATGGTTTTGTATTCACAGAGCAACAGGCGCTGACGAACCTCCGTGTCTCGTACCCCGCCAACGAATGTGTAGGTGGCTTCCCGGGATACAACTCTGGTGGGTGGTCGACTAAGGCTTTGCCAGCCAGTTACTCAATTTCCAGGGCGAACTTCTGCAGCGTCTCCCCTGGCTGATGTGACCTTGACTTGAGCTTACTGCGGTACGCTGCGGCTAAGCGGTGGTTTCCAAAACGATTCTCCAGGGCCTCCCAAATGTCCTTAGGTGCCGCCGTTGCCTGGGCCGCATTCAGGACTTCTGCGGCCCCTCCCTGGAGACTGGCTATTAGTTGTGCGGCCTCTTCCTCTGGTGACCATTTGTTGTCTTTGGCCACCGTGTCGAACTGACGGTGAAAGGCTTCGAAAGTTTTCGCGCCGTCGTATTTAGGAGGTTTAACGCGCGCAGATGTTATGTCGCGTCCCGGCGCGTCGACCTTTAACTCCTTCAACCTCCTGCCGACGACGTCCTCCACTATGGCGTTCAAGGACTTTGTATTGCTGTCGGCCTTTCCCTCCAGCTCGTTTACGCCGCTCGCCAGGTCTTCGATGCACTCGTCTACTTGACCCATCCGCTTGCCCAGCTCCGTCACGTCATCCCTCACGCCGGTCAACTGCTCTTCAAACTTTGCGGCGAGGGCCTCGTTTGCCGCTTTCATCTCCGTGGTCAATTCGGTCATATTCTCATATATCGTTCGCCGTTCTCATCTCCTTCAGTTCCGCGGCCAGGTTGTTGTTTGCCGTTTCGTCTTCGCTGTTAATTCGGCCTTCATTTCTTCCATCTTCTCGGTGATGTTGTCGTTAGCCGTCTTCATTTCTTCCATTTTCTGTAGAATCTTCTCCAATGTCGTCTCCATGTCGTAATATCCCACTTTCTGACACCAGTTATTACTTTGTGGGTTCCTAGAATTAAAAGTCCAATCTGCTGAAATTTTAAATGTTCTTTATTTTCGTAGCAATACACTGTTCAATTCTCACGTAACAACATTACATCACATATAAAACAAAAATCTTCCAAGGGCGATGACAATAACTAACAGCGTTCAGTTTACAACAGCTCTCGTTACAACAACACTCTCAGCTGTTTTCTGCTTACCTCTCCTGCGACTGTTTTACAACTCATTCTTGGCGAGTCTTCGCCTTCTTAAATACCTCATTGATAAATTCGAGATCCTTCCAGAAGAATAAAGAAACCGAATATTCCATAACATTCCAGAAGCGTAACTTAATCTATGCCGGCAAGTCCTTTATCACAGCTGTCTTTGTTTGCCGGTCCTTTGTGTACACTAGCCGCGCTATTTTAACTGCTTATGCAAGCTCTTTAATACCGTGAAATATTATCCGCCGTTTGTTATCTATTTGCGCCGAAATTTTAATGTCCGTTGCCGCGACAATATTACTGCGACAATATAATAACTATGAAAAGGTTTGAAGTTTCACCTGCTGCAATTATCTAAAAAAATTACTAGATCGACGACTGTCCCAACACCAAGGAGTTTTAGGGTATGTAGAATTTCCAGAACATGTAAGACTATCGGGGAGAAGTTAGTCCGGTATTAAGTTTCATATCTTTTTCAATGAATATTAGGATATTTTCTCCGTTATTAGGAATAAACAGGACTTCAAGAAACTACAGTTTTAAGAGTAAAGGAGAAAACTCGCCATAAATACCCTCTAGATCACTGCAAGTATTATCAGATAACAAGGGGGGGGGGGCAGAGGTAAATTAAATCAATTCTTCAATCGAGGTTAAAAACGTAATGCACAACATCGGGTAAGTAAACAAAATTATTCTGAAACTTGATGACAGTAGAAGGTAAAGTGTGACTAATGTAGTAGGAAAGGAATGAAAATACCACAAATTGAGCAATGCGTATGCAATATTTATAGCAACCCGAGACTATATGGTTTCGTCACTTACCTAGTTGTTATCGTCCTTGGCTGCCATTCAGAGAGTTCGATTTCCATTTTCGGCTAGATACCCAAATTTTCGTCACAATTAGAAGCTTCTTCGATATGTCCTTGCACATACGTTTGTGTGCTTGTATTTGTTTTCGTTATTAGTCTACCTCGTGACTTTCATTTGGCACATGCCCGAATACGTGTTTCATAGTCTTACCACATTACCATCACAGTGGTTCTCAAATTGTTTGGTAGAAGGGGGGAGCTCGAGGGACTGACAATTTAGTTTGAGAACGAAAAAACCAAGTACCATCTATAAGTAAATGAGAAAGGCGTAAGTTGATAACGATGATTCAACAACAAATGACGTCAGACTGTTTCGGCCATGAGATCGCGCAAGAGATACAAGGCATCGTTGTTCCTGACTCTTGAAAGCTTCACTCATTTTTGTATTAATGCAAACAATATAATATATAGCCAGTAGAGAACTAGCTGTAAAAGATTGCTGGGAGCGGGTGTCTGTCTTAATTCATACATGCCTGGCGTCTTCTGATGAAATGCACATTTACTCTGTAACGGTTGTTCTCGTTTAGGTCCCGAGAGTTGAAAAACATTTAAATATGTTTTTAAAATGGTTTTAAAAATGAGATTATATAATGTTTGACGTGGACCAGTAAAAATTAAGTTTGATTGGTAGTGGTGACAACGAGAGAGTGAAAGATCAATAATTTTCGTAAAACAGCTAGGAAAGAAAGCGTCTTTTGATGGAAGAACGTTATGGTGAAAATACTAAATTCAGTGCCGTCACGAAACCGTGTAAAATAGTTAATATCCGTTTTCTGTTAACTGTAATCAAAGTATACAATATTATTGTCAAGTTTTATACGAAAAATTGTATAAATAATACAAATTAAATTGAACATCTTGATATCTTTTACAGTTAAAAGAATTTGTTGGTTTCAAGGTTTATTTAGAAAGTGTATCCTTTCACCCGCGACCACGTCTGATAATTAAGAGTACTCACAGCTCAGACTGAAGCAGATCCAGAGATTTTTTATATACATCGATACATCTGAGTGCCAGATCTGAACCAAAGATTCAGGTTGGATCAAGAAGAGTTAGCAATTTGCGGCTACATCATCGTCTTCCCGGGAGGCTGAATACAACCCATAACCCCAGTCACAACGCGGGACGACATCAGGAGAGAATAACCCCGTTCCACATGATTGCCGCAACGCGGGGATTATAGATCGTCATCTTCAAACATCGCATTTGTAGCAAAAATATTCCGTTACAAATCGCAGAAGTTATTGTTCTGTAATTCTTAAATTTCCGCTCACAACGCGGGACGACATCAGGTGAGAATAACCCGTTCCACATGATTGCCGCAACGCGGGGCTTATAGATCATCTTCAAACATCGCATTTGTAGCAAAAATATTCCGTTACAACTCGCAGACGTTATTGTTCTGTAATTCTTAAATTTCCGCTCTTATACTATCCTTCAATTTATCGCTGTAGGAGTTATTTCTGTAAACTGTTTTTCTGGAACTCACTAGTTCAAGAGGACTACTAAATGTTATAAATAAATGGAGTACGGAGAATATTTTCCCATTTAATACATCGAAAGGTCAGAATATCTCCCCTTCTAGACTTCGATGCAACATTGATTTTGCTTATAAATAAGCACATAAAATGAAAGTACGATATGTTGAAACAAAGCATGATATGGGACTATTTTTTAATAAAGACTTATCATTTGCTAAACATATCAATAGTATTATTAGTACAACACAGGATTTATTTGTCGTAATTCGTGTTATTTTAAGGATTAGAGTTTTGTTTATGTTACACAACTCATTTGTGAAATCCAAACATGAATATGTTTCTATTATATGGACTCTTTATAATGCCAAATATAGTAAATTAATTAAAGTTATTCAACGTAGGTTTCTAAAATGCATATTTCTTGAGACATTTCATTATTTTTCTCATTTTAGTTCTTATTACTTATTTTTTCAGATATTTAAGTTCAAAAGCTTATTCCATTGAGGAAATTATCATTTATTACTATAGCTTAAATTATTAAACAACAAAATTGATTATATTAGCTCAAGACAATCAATATGGCTTTATGTTTCAAATTTCATACAAGTAGATTTTATAATCTTTTCTTTATTCAGGGCTACTGCCGACTTATATAAACATTCAGCTATACTTTGTAAAGATATTAAATTGCTGTATGTTTATCAGTGTAAGAAATTTTTTCATTTGATTTTGTGTAATGTTTAATTACTTGTTCCAGCAGTTTAAGTTTTATAGTAATTGCTGTGCTATATTTTATTTTTATATTGTTCACTGACATATTTAATTTAAAATATACTTTAAGAAGAACAGTGTAATTGGAGAAACTTATGTTCACAAATAAATAGATACGCACATAAATATATACGCAATGTCTGTGGAATTTTCGGGCATAAACCTCTAGAAATGCACCTCCTTCTTATAGGTTCAAACGATTTTTAGTAGTGTGGACTGTGGCCAAATCTTAATGAAAATTTCTTTCTATTTTAATAGAACTGAGTTAGGTCGCAGTAAGCGATGTGTTCTACTCCGCTACATTCACATCATATCAAATTACCTGTCTGTTTTCTCCATATCTGATAAATATAATTCATAATTTTCTGTGCATCTCTAAGAATTTCTTTTCCCTTAATAAAATATGGGTCCTTTAATTTCTTAAGAAAATGAAGGCATGAAAACCAATTTTGGTATTATGTAACTGAACTCCATGAATAATTCGTGAGGTTCATGTAAATAAAACTACACCTCATCAAAGAAAATTAAATGTGCATCAGCCACAACATCATAAAGTATTCTTTAAAGCTCGATTAAAACAATTTACGTGACTTAACGTTTTCACGTGGGCGTAATTCCTACTCTATAATATGCGCCTTTAACATTCCGTCAGTTTTGGTGCTCTATCGGCCGAAACTTCACTTGACCAACGCATAACTGCATATATACATGAAATATACAAACGTGTTCATGATATATTTCAGTTGTCAGCTACAATTCTTTACTTATCTTGTTTTTATATTGGTTGGTGAATCATAGAGTAGTTTTGCTTCAGTGATACACAGAAGCTTTTGGTGTTAATGATTTCAATGAAGATATACCCTTATTTTATTGTGATGATGTTTCAAGCATTATTTCAATTATTTTTTTTTAAATTACATATGTGTGTATAATAAATAACTTAATAAGACTTAATAAATGACTTAAGAAGGACAAGTTTTGAATTTGTAATTGTAAGCATTATAACCATTTTACATTGCATAATTTTCTTTTCTAGACACTATATACACTAAATTGAGTCCATTCTTCTAGCTGATTGTTCAGAGTTCACAATCTGTAATTATTTTACTCTAAATACCTGTGATATTTATAGAAATGATGCTTTATAGTTTGAATTAATTGTAAAATTATAATGAAAACCACAGTAAGTTGATTGTATAGAGTTCAAATTGTAATTATTATACTCCAAAAGCATCAGTCCATGTCCGTAATTTTTATAGAAGTTGCAAATTTTCCGAAAGACTTCAGGTGATTATTCGCAATCTTCTCGTTGGTGGTAGGCAATTTCCCTCCATTGCTTGTTACACTTTTTGCCAATTCTAGTCTTTGTTCATCAAGTCTTCTACAATTAAATATTATATGGTTAACGGACTGTTCTTCTCCGCAAGGACAGAGTGGGTTATTTATTATTCTAAATCGGTATAGGTATGCGTTTAATTTTCCATGGCCAGTTAACATTGTAGTGAGTTCTAGGGATATTGGAATCTTTTGACGCAATCTGTTTTTCACTAACGGTAAGAACACTTTAGTCACTACACCTTTCGTTGTGTTCGTCCAGACCTGTTGCCACCTGTTGAGTCCATATTCCTTCGCTCTCGTTACAATTACGTCTTTTGGTATTTTGTCATACACTATTTCACTATCGTCGATAGCAGCGCGTTTTGCAAGCCTATCTGCTAGTTCATTCCCTTATATTCCGCAGTGGCCTTTAACCCAGCCAAAGTGGATGATCCAATTTAAATGATTTAGTGCAAGAAGTTTGTTTTTGATAGATTCTATTAGTCGATTTCTTTTCCATTTGTTTCTCAGTAGATCTATAGTAATTCTGATGTCAGTGTATAGTGCAACGGTTCTGTTTCTATCTATTGAACTAGTATAATGAATTTATTCTATTTCTCTAGTACTTTTAAAATAGGAAGTTGTTCGCTTGATTATTAATGCAGTGGCCACTCAATTTGAATTTTAACTGGTGTGTCATAATTCCGTTTTCAAATATAATTCCTACGGCGCCAAAGTTCTCCCCCATTTTGCTTCCATCTGTGTACACTTTCATTCTATATATGGTATCTTTGTTCACCTCCTGAATCGTTGCCACTTTGGCAGGATGTCGCCAGTGTTTTACTTCTAATGGGGTGTCGAAATCTGCTATGTGAAACAATTAATCTTATTTTTCAGATAAATTAATGTGGAGGTAATTTTACTTCTTGTATTATTAGAGAAGTAATGACGTAGCTAATACTTTGAATTGGTTTCGAGGCTGCAACCATTCTAAAAATAATGAGATAAGCTTGGTTTAATCATATTATGTGTTCATTTGAATATTTTTATAATTGGTTCCAAAAGCAAAGTTCTTGTCTAGAGAATAAGCTACATTACAGATAACACCTCGTTCTACATTTATTTTGTACATGCAGGATATCACGTGATGAGGTCAATAATTCATGCCCTCTAGATTCTTTCTTATTTTTATTCATATTCACTTAATTACAAATATAGCAAACTGGCTCATAGAGGATAAGAAAAAATTGTTTCCCAATACTTTTGAAAGGTAAAAAAGGAACAATTATTCACGAATTTTGACTGACACGAGGAGCCGAGGTCCCTAAGGTACGGATTTGTGAACGAGAGAACTGTGGTTCAAATCCTGCTAACATCCTCCTCCCCGACTGCCGGTTTTTCCAAGTTTTCTTCAGGCCTTACAACTGGCACTTACCAATTAGATTCTTAGGTCTGGAACCTTGTTTACAAAATGTTCTTTTCATTATTGTTTCTTTACATTTATCACTTATGTCCAGGCCTGTAATTCCGTAAATAATAACAACAGACATTAAAACACTGCTAAAACACATTCATGGTTGGGCTTGACTGTTATATTGCAACGGTTATGTTTAATGGGAGATTGCTAATGAAAAACCACTTTTCTCCACTGGCCAATAACGTTTCAGTTTTCCTGTCATACTACAAACAATTTAGTCTCTTAACTATATCTCACTGAAAACGCTTCATCAATAATACAAAAGCTCTAAGATACGTTTAAATTTACACATAAAGATAGCATACTTTAAAAGACTCTTTGTTAAATTGGTGTTAGTTATGAGAAGTACATATGTGCATATTGTTAATGTTTAATTTCATGAGCTTGTGTATTATTTTCTCCTTAGAATATCCCAAATTGAATATTAGACTGCTCATATATATTATTTATTTACTTACGTATATTATTTGTAATAAAGAATTAGTTTCGTTTGATTATATATATATATATATATTTTCTATGTTTCTGCATATAGGTACATAGTTTCCAGTTGAACATTAAAATATTGTAATATTAGCCATAAATATTGCCCATTGCAAAGGCGTATGTGAATCCTGGATGCACCAAATATTAGGAAAAATATTGGGTTGCTTTAGTACTTCAGGTATTCCTGGACAGAGCGTTGAGGCTTACTGACTTTCAGATGACGAGCGCTGTGATCGTCTCTGATCAAATCTTATCTGGTCGATTAGAAGAGTGAAGCATCAGTAAGTTGGTGTACAGTAAGTTACGAAGTACAAATAGAGCGGCTGGAAGCTGCGTATGTCTATATGATACGTTTTCTAGCGCCTGCCGATGTATGACACATTGCAGTACAGAAGTCATAATTATATCTGAACAGAGTATATATACCCTGGACTCGCCGTGTATGTGCGATAAGCCGAGGTAAATATCTCTGTGTTGCGAATTTTTGCCGATACGCCTTCTCGCTTTGCCATGTAGTACCAGGAGACATCTAGGTATTCATGTCGTGCTTTCATTCAAGAACCAAATTCATGTCAATTGAGAATAACTGGTATGAACATCTGTTAAAAAGCAATAATTAAAGTACTGTTAACATCAAAAGTTTACTGGAGGTTACATATTGTTTTAGTGTTCTATTATTATTATTATTATTATTATTATTATTATTATTATTATTATTATTATTATTATTATTATTATTATTATTATTATTATTATTATTATTATTATTATTATTATTATTATTATTATTATTATTATTATTATTATTATTATTATTATTATTATTATTATTATTATTATTATTATTATTATTATTATTATTATTATTATTATTATTATTATTATTATTATTATTATTATTATTATTATTATTATTATTATTATTATTATTATTATTATTATTATTATTATTATTATTATTATTATTATTATTATTATTATTATTATTATTATTATTATTATTATTATTATTATTATTATTATTATTATTATTATTATTATTATTATTATTATTATTATTATTATTATTATTATTATTATTATTATTATTATTATTATTATTATTATTATTATTATTATTATTATTATTATTATTATTATTATTATTATTATTATTATTATTATTATTATTATTATTATTATTATTATTATTATTATTATTATTATTATTATTATTATTATTATTATTATTATTATTATTATTATTATTATTATTATTATTATTATTATTATTATTATTATTATTATTATTATTATTATTATTATTATTATTATTATTATTATTATTATTATTATTATTATTATTATTATTATTATTATTATTATTATTATTATTATTATTATTATTATTATTATTATTATTATTATTATTATTATTATTATTATTATTATTATTATTATTATTATTATTATTATTATTATTATTATTATTATTATTATTATTATTATTATTATTATTATTATTATTATTATTATTATTATTATTATTATTATTATTATTATTATTATTATTATTATTATTATTATTATTATTATTATTATTATTATTATTATTATTATTATTATTATTATTATTATTATTATTATTATTATTATTATTATTATTATTATTATTATTATTATTATTATTATTATTATTATTATTATTATTATTATTATTATTATTATTATTATTATTATTATTATTATTATTATTATTATTATTATTATTATTATTATTATTATTATTATTATTATTATTATTATTATTATTATTATTATTATTATTATTATTATTATTATTATTATTATTATTATTATTATTATTATTGAATTACTATTGAGACTGATACATTTCCCCCCTTAGACTTTGAAATATGTATTTAAGAGTATTTTTTGTTCCATTTATACCTCGCCTTTAACTGCAGTGATCATATCGGCGGCCGTTCTTCTTCGGAACATATCGAAAGTGTTAACTCGTATTCGTTGGGTTTTAATCATTAGATCACAAACACATTCACACTCTCATTCATATTTACAGACTCTGGGGAAGATGGGGAATCATCCTGGTCAGAGAAAAATCTTCACCCCCAGCAAGGAATCGAATCCGAGACCCCTCGCACGGCAGGCAGGTGCTCGTTTTCCCCTCTTAGGTTACTTTAATCTTTCATTGTAACTGCTGATTCCAAGCAGAAACCGCTGGAAAATTTTTAATTCAAAACAAACGGACTTTGATGTTTCGGCACAAACGCTTTAACAGTAGAATAACGGCAAGAAATAGGTCGGACACGAAAATAATGTTTTCATTAGTGCAAAATTTGTTTACTAAGAGTGGCAATCTGGGTCGCTATCGTCAGGTGCACACAAAAGATGGATTATTTAGGTTTTTAGATTTAGCTTCCTATTGTTCCGTTACAAACGCTAGTCATGGAAATTGTGAATATATAGTGCGATCCATATAAACCTGAACCATTTCAATAGACCATAACTTTTGAACCAATAATAGGACACACTTCAACTTTGGGAGAATATAATACACAATAAAGAGATTACATTACACTTTTTATCTCAGAAAAATGTTGGAAGTGTCCTCCACCAGCATCTATGGACCTTTGGTCTCATTTTGTTTGATACGAATGTAGACACTGAAGTTTATATGGGTATATTCAATTCATTTTTGGAGCAGCTGGATGACATCGAATTGAGAGAAGGTCATTTCCAGCAAGATGGAACAATGTGTCATACATCTAATGACACCATGGAATTTGTAACCAGTTTCTTTGATAGTCGAATAATCTCAAAAGTTGTGTGGCCTCCCAGATCCCCTGACCTAACCTCACCGGGTTTTTTCTCGTGGGAGTATCTAAAAATAGAATGTAGAAGAATAGGCCACGGGCAATTGATGTTATCAAGGAATCCATTTGAACCGAAATTAGTAACATTGGCGAGGATACTCTCCGTAAAACTTCAGAGAATATGGTAAGACGAGTGCAAACATGTATATATGCTTGTGGAGGACACTTCCAAAACTTTCTCTGAGCTTTAAATAGTGTAACGTAATCTCTCAATTGTGTATTATATTCTCCAAAAGTTGCACGTGTGCCCTATTATTTATACCTATTGAAGTGGTTCAGGTTTCTAATTTGTTTCATTTATATCTCACCTTTAACTGCTGTGGTCATATAGGTGGTCTTTTTCCTTTGGAACATATGAAGTTGTTAACTCGTATTCGTTGCGTTTTAATCACTAGATCATGTACACATCCGTACTCTCATTTATACCTACCGATTCTGGGGAAGATGAGGAATTATCTTGTTCGAAGAAAAATCCCCACCACCACTGCCGGAAATCGAAACCGGGACCCCTAGCTCAGCAGACTGAGCTATGGGGCCAGCCGAATGTATTATTTAAAACTCTCATAAATGATGTATAAATTAAATAACACATATACTTGAATTTCAACAGCGCAACACAATAGAAAATTGGTAAAAAATGCTTCGCTTCTTTAAATGAATATGCATGCATAGGTTTATTCTGATTGCAGCAGCCAGTTTGCTATCTCTCGAAACTTGACTGAGGTGAGCAAAGAATCTGCAAACGTTTATATTCTGGCTTCTCAATTTATTAATCCATCAGTACCTTTTCAGATTTTATACAAAAGAAAAACATGTACTAAATTCATATAACAGCCATAATTTTGAAAATACCGCAAATAAAGAAGATGAAACATTTTTGTACTTTTTCAAAAAAATGAAACTAATAAAATGCAAAACAGTATAATCATCCAAAGCACATGAATGATACAAATTAAAGACTAAAATTGGGCAGGTTTAGTACACACCTCTTACAGCTTCCTAACAAGAGGAGTAGTCCAACTGATTTTTTTTATAAGTCTATAAAGAGAATTTTGGTCGCTAAAAACAGGCTAACAAATATTCCGTTATTCCTTCGATCCTCTCGCTACATCGAGATTAACATTCTTATGTACTATTGTGGTACGCATCTAACATTCATACTGTCATACTAACGGATCCTTTTCTAACATGGATGTTGTGGTTACCTGCAGTTTCTCGCTGACATTATTGGTGATAATGAGGATTTGAAGCAAAGTGGTCTAGAAAAGCTCAAACACTTTCACGACCGCTGAATTCTCATCTTCACCACATACCATGCTAAACACGGAGCATTGCTCCGAGAAGATCTTTGTTAAAATCCACCCCTGTTTTTCAGTAATGCATACGCACGTCTGCATTACATTTGTCAGAATATCTTCCAAGTTTTTGAATCGAACATTACAGAATGTATTTTCATTATAAAATTTGTATCATATAGTTATTGCGTTGTTTTCATGGCTTCGATGACTTCGATCCAAAAATATCACCATCATTAATTTTCACTAAATTTACTGGTTTAGATTAAAATGTATTAAGATATTTTTCAGATCTTTTACACTTAAACTAAATCTATAAAACATATAAAGATATTTTAATGCAAATATAAACTTAACTGTATCATTAGATCCATCTATGGACATTTAATATAATACATTTAATATAATGGTTATGGAAAATGCCAATAAAGTATAGCATATTTAGCTACATAAATTTTAAAGCTGGTTTAAACTAAGCACCATTAAGTAATAGCAGCAAACTGTAAACTCAAAGCAGCGCTTGCTATTTGGTAAAAATGATTTGGTAAATCTTCCACCAGCTATATCTAGTTTTGTTCCTTTCAGATCACTGGAATGTTTCTGCTAAGTTTTGTGATAAATTGGTTCACCAGTTGTAAGGTTTTTGAAGTTTTTCAAACTCATCTTAAGGGCTAGTTGTTTTTATATTAAAATAAACGCGTTTTCTCTTCTAGAGCATGGGAAATCATTAGGACATATCACCAAGGAAACAGTGTAGAATACCGGCATTCAATGAAGAAGGTTTATCTGCTATTCATTGATCATAAAACTGTTGGAAACTTTTTGAAAAAACAACAACAATTTAGTATGTCCAGTTTGAGACACAAAAGTGGATAGAAAACGTTACCAGTCCACGGATGTGCAGGGCAGTTAAGGTTATGGCAAAATATGACAGAAAAGCAAGTTCTAGGCAAATTGTTTCTAAGATTCAGATTGATCTGAGTTTATTAATATCACACTATACCGTTTTAAGATGCCTTAAAGACATGAATGTTACGAAGAATCCACCGAAGAAAAAGCCACACCTCACAATGAAACACATCAGTGACAGAAACTTTTCGCAGCAATGCATGAGAATTGGACTGTCGAAGATTGGAAGAAGGTTATTTTCTCAGATGATAATAAGTCAATTTTTATGGTAATGATAGTGGACTGAAACTATGGATGGAACCAGGAGATGAATTAAACAAGGATTGTATAGTTGAAACAAAGAAGTTCAGTGAATGCGTTATGTTGTGGGGATCAATGTGTTCTAAAGGCGTGGGACGAAGTTTGCACAGGCTCCATGAATTGTTTAAGTTACTGTGAAATTGTTAGAAACGAGGTGATCAATACTCCCAGATATCATTTTAGTGGCTCTAATCTTGAACCTTTCATTTACAAAAATGTTAAAGCAACATGTCATCGAGCCAGGGTTGAATATGTTTTTCTGATTTGTGCATTAAATCACTATGGCGGCCAGCAAGAAATGGAAAATTTGTGGTCTACAATGTCTTCAAAACTTAGAAAATATCATTGAACTAGTAGAAGAGATATGATTGAGAAAATTGGCATCTGTAGTGTCATCAGATTGAACTTAGTGTGTACGAAAATCTTATTCGGTCAATACTACAAAGGATCCAGACTTTGTAAAAGGCTAAAGAACATCATACAAAATATTGATGATATGTAGAATGTATTGTATTTACGTTGCAAAATGTGTTTTCTAACATTTATAATATAGTACCAGAAAGGTATTCATATATGTAATAAATTACACCAGCCTTCCTGGATAATTTTTTGGACCGAAGTGTATTTTATACCTGAACAGTTCTGCTAGACTTCTGATTACAATAAACGTACGTCTAAGAGGACGCAGGAATCTTGTATTTGGAAGAATGGCTGGAGCCACAGTTCTCTTGTGTAATATCCTCGTCATTAAAGATGTCATTATCAGTCTGTCCACTCCAAGAATCCAAAAGAAGCGATGTGTTATTTGTAACATTAGACGATCCTGAAGGCGCATTACTGAAAGAAGTGCAAATTTCGATAGAGAATATCTTTTGACAAGTGAAAATGATGCCAAAATGACTTTTATCTGTTTTTATTGATCAGAAATCTGCTACATGTCGATCTAGAAAGAAATCGGACCTGTCCATCTGGGTACTTCCATCTTTGGTGTCATATCTCAAAGGTGCTAAGAAATAAAAGGCATCTGTGTGTTCAAATAAAACAACTAAAGCACATGCCAGTTAAAATGGTAGCCTTCATTCCTAGCAGTAAAAACAGACCTTCTGTGCCTGGTTTATTTACTAACTGGGGAAATGAGCAAAGGAAACGGAAAGTTTTGCTGAGTCAAGATCATGTTCATTAATAATAATAACAGCAGTAGCAGCAGGCAGTGCAACAGAAACCTGTTTCAGTGTTCGATTAGCAAGCAGATGATGGCAATATTAACACCATGCCAGCGGTTTACGCTACTTCGTTAAGTTTTGATTACTTTCCCTTTTGGCTAACCTTCGTAGAGATGTGATTTTATATAACGATAGCTGGTTTATCCGATGTTGCACGATTAAACTTGAATGATAAGTTAATTAAGTACCCCCTTTATTATTTGGGAAGCTAATAATAAATCATCTAGAGGACTTTAATGGTTAATGCTCTAATTTACTCCTCATCCAACTCATTGCAATATCGTACAGCCCCGACTATTCCAAGCAATGGACGAAACCATCAGTAAAAGTTGTGAAAGTTCGGAGGAATGTCCAATTTCCTTAACCTTCCCCCAACAATCTTCTAAGTTCTGGAAATTTCACATAGCATATAAGTTACTTATAGGATCTGCTGCTCGAAATAAATATAAATCACTCATAAATAATTTGGGTGTTCATAAAGAATACTGGGCTGCTGCAATGCCACCTAATCTTAGAGTAACAACAATTTAGGAATTCAGGGGCTAAGAAGAGTTCTGTGACCACCAAAATTTAAGCTCATTGCTAAATTAAAAAAAAAAACTGATAAGAATTTTTTAACCCTCATATTCCTAGTCGCAGATTACACTCGACAGGCAGTACTTGTTTTTACAATTGTGTTAATTCCTATAACAAACTTTGTTTTAATGCAAACAATGTACCTTTTAATCTGTTTAAAAGGAAAATGTAAGTTATGTGTGTCATATGTGCCTGATGCCATTGTATTTTATCCATGATGATGCCTTATTCAATGTACTTGATATCAGACAAATGGATTGTTGTTGTTGTTATTATTATTATTATTATTATTATTATTATTATTATTATTATTATTATTATTATTATTATTATTATTATTATTATTATTATTATTATTATTATTATTATTATTATTATTATTATTATTATTATTATTATTATTATTATTATTATTATTATTATTATTATTATTATTATTATTATTATTATTATTATTATTATTATTATTATTATTATTATTATTATTATTATTATTATTATTATTATTATTATTATTATTATTATTATTATTATTATTATTATTATTATTATTATTATTATTATTATTATTATTATTATTATTATTATTATTATTATTATTATTTTGATATGTCGATGACAACGAACGTGTAAGTTTGATCTCAAAATAGGCAGAGAACATAAACCTAATGAGTTTATGTATAGAGCGACCCATATAAAACTGCAGAATGTGTGAAAGAATGTCCATATGAGCTCAGGATCAATAGAGGCTAAAGTTACCCATTATTTTTCTTCCCAGCACAAGAGAAAACACTGCAGAATTGATAAATGCATGTTTGTTAGACTGTGCTGCAAACTAGTTACAAATAGACAATGATAGCCATAAGGCAACAATGGATGGTAGAGGTATCAATATATATATATATATATATATATATATATATATATATATATATATATTGCAACGGGAATTATGGTGCCGATGGGAAGATGGTGTTCTCGGAGTCTGCGTTGCGGCGACCATATGGAACGGGATTATTCTCACTTGATGTCCCGCGTGGTGACTGGGGTTGTGGGTTGAATTCAGTCCACCGGGAAGACGATAACGAAGCCGCAAGTTGCTAACTCTTCTTGGTTCTATCTGGCACTCCGACGTATCGATGTATATAAAAAAAAATCTCCGGATCTGCTTCAGTTTGAACTATGAGAACTATTGAATATTCAGGCGTGGTCGCGAGTGAAAGAATACATTTTCTAAATAAACTTCGAAACCAATAAATTATTTTAACTTAAAAAAAACATCAAGATGTTCAATTTAATTTGTATTATTTATACAATTTTTCGTATGTAACTTGACAATAGTATTGTATATCTTGATTAGAATTAACAGAAAACGGATATTAACAATTTTACAAAGTTTTGTCGTGGCACTGAATTTACGTCTTTTCACCTTAACGTTATTCCATCAAAAGACGCTTTTTTTCCTAGCTGTTTTACCAAAATTATTGATTTTTCACTCTCTCGTTGCCATCACTACCAATCAAACTTAATTTTTACTGGTCCACGTCAAACATTACATAATCTCAGTTTTAAAACTACCAATCATGAAACATTCACATCATATCACTTACATGTTGCGTCATCTCATGACCCACTGAATGTTAACAATTACCTTTCTTATTCATTGTAACATGTCCATATCGATTCTTAAACCACATGTTTAAACATTTTTCAACTCTCGGGGCCTAAGCCAAAACAGCCGTTACAATATTGTCCGTTTGTATGATGCGGGGGGTTCAAGAGGTCCCAACTACAGATCTTGGTTAGAGCGAGTTACCCCAGAAAGTAACTTACACTCTCCAAGTTTGTTTATATATCATGAGAAGACAGATGTCGGGTAATCTTAAGCAATATGACTCCTAGGCTCATTTGAGCGCCATTTCATACATTTCATTTATTTATCGCCTGATATGAACAACCAGTTAAAGGACGTTAAACTAAAGCGAACAAACAATATCGATTCACCCAGAGCCAATGAGGCAGTAAAACACAATTTAAAATAGTTATTGCCTTCTAGAGGTTTTCAAGAGTGTTCAGTTTCATGGGATCGTCGGTAAATAAATATCTTAAACTTAAAATATTGAAAACATTAGTCCTTGGTAAGGTAAAAACTGACTGGTACAACGCAAGTTTGAACACGATGGAGAGAGTGGCTGTAGTTGTGTTAGTGAACGGTACATGACTATTTTTACTGAACTTCTTCATGAGTCATTGTGGTAAACACCGCTGTCTCCGACTGGAGACAAAGTACATACAGAGAAAAAATGTCAGCATCTTGAGCGGCCTTTCTTTGCCAGCTAACCTTAAAAACGGTAATTGCATACAATAGAAAACAAGTGTCTATATAGAAATCACTATATAAATATATCTACAGGCTTTCTGCTGTACTTTAAAAAAAAAATAACACGCCTCTTTAACTTGGGTTCCAGTAGAAAATACTATTTATTGAGAATGAAAGACATTTTCCTTTTCACTTGGGTTTCAATGTTTTACTCTTCTTTGTTTTAGCCACCATCGTTAAAGCATCAGATGCTTTTAAAATATTTTATTTTCTTGTGATATCAAATCGCATTGTGTTGTTTACACATAGGCCAGAAATTGATGTCTAGTTTATTTCAGTATATTCTGATATGTTGCCTTGTTATGGACATTAGTAGTATTTTTCGACTTAAAATTGGAATGTGCAGTTTGTTTAGATGAAAAATTCATGGCATGCTTCTCAGATAATTGAGGTTTAATATGCATTTTAACAATGCACAGCGAAAAGACAAAGAATATTAACTTTTGGAAAGATAGGATCAGACTAAAATATTCAGTGTTATAGCCGGGATTTGAGCCACATCTCCGTTTGGCTGCTCTAACCACTGAGCTACCATGGCTATAGGTCAGCATAACAATAAATTCTCCAACTGACTCGCATTTTTCTCGGTAAACCACTAGGAAACCTCAAAGTCGTATGAAATAACATATCCCAATGATAATTTGCCAAGTTCTTAGTACCTACATTACACTTTAATTTCCAAAGTGTGGAAAAGCAATTCTTATTAACTTCCATCTACTGATCTAATAGTTGGTTACACTATGAAGCCCGGAACTTACAACATGGTAAATCGCCATTCGACCTTGTGTTTTATCGGAAAAAATGTGAGATAGAGAATTTAGTGTCGTGCTGGTACCTTGCCACGATAGTTCGCTTGTTAGGGCAACCGGACAGAGACCGGCAGATCCGTGGTTCAAATACCTATCATGGCATTGCATTTTTTAATCTGAATCTACCTTACCGAAACTTGTCCTGCACGCGACTAGTAACGAAGAACAATTAATTTCCAATATTTATCATTTATTGTTTTATGGGAAAATGATACCCCGTTATTGCTGGTGGTAAATATTATAGAATTTTTAAAATCAGAAGTTTAGCATTTTCAGTTAAACATTCATACTTCGTAGCGTTTATATACAGTCCGATCCATATAAACCTGAACCATTTCAATAGGCATTGATTTCCCTTTGAAAGCTCGTAGAGTGTATAAATTTGTTTTAATTATATATGTGGCACTGGAAGAATTGACAACACTGACAATTGTTGACAATTTTCTTTGATAGGACTGTAGACACTGGAGTTTATATGTCTCTTCAAGACATTTGTGGAGCAGCTAAATGATAGTGAATTGAGAGGTTATTTCCAACAAGATGGAGCAACGTGCCATACATTCTAATGACACCATGGAACTTGTAACCAATTTCTTTGATAATCGGGTAATCTCAAAAGGCCTGTGCCCCCCCCCCCCCAGATCCCTTGACCTCACCTCACCGGATTTGTTCTTGTGTGGGTATCTAAAAATATAGTGTACAAGAATAAGCCACGGACAATTGATGTTCTCAAGGAATCTATTTGAACCGAAATAAGTAATATTGGCGAGGATACTCTCCGTAAAACTTCAGAGAATATGGTGAGACGAGTACAAACATGTATAGATGCTGGTGGAGGGCACTTCCAACATTTTCTCTGAGAAGTAAATAGTGTAATGTAATCTTCCAACTGTTTATTATATTCTCCCAAAGTTGCACGTTTATCCTATCATAGGTTCAAAAGTTATGGCCTAATGAAATGGTTCAGATTTATATGGATCGCACTATATTTTTAGTAAGCACATTGCAGCATTTTGAAGAAAACACACACAGCTGATGAATGGGTAATACCTTTTGACATAACGCCAATGTAACACTAAAATCAAGTTTGTAATGGATTAATAGTGAATTCAACATCTATCATTAATTAGTTAATTGATGGAAATTAATCATTTCTCCACACTAGCCATATATAGGCTAAGGTTTTTGATAGATAGAGTCAACATGAAAAATTCAATGCCATGGCCGGGATTTGAACCACAGATCTCCTGGTTTCCGTCCAGTTGCTCTAACCCTTGAGCTACCATGGACAACGTGCCGTCCTGACATTAAATTCTCCATTTGACTCGTATATTTCGCCGGTAAACCACTAGGGGCTCTTGCATCCGAGATACACCGTTTGTGGCGACTTACTATCGTAGGTACTTGAGTCCCAGGCTTCATCATTTAACTCTTTGTTATTTAGTTAATTGATGGAAGTTAATCATTTCTCCACACTAGCCATATATAGGCTAAGGTTTTTGATAGATAGAGTCAACATGAAAAATTCAATGCCATGGCCGGGATTTGAACCACAGATCTCCTAGTTTCCGTCCAGTCGCTTTAACCGGAGAAATATATGAGTCGAATGGAGAATTTAATGTCAGGACGGCACGTTGGCCATGGTAGCTCAAGGGTTAGAGCGACTGGATGGAAACCAGGAGGTCTGTGGTTCAAATCCCGGCCATGGCATTCAATTTTTCATGTTGACTCTATCTATCATTAAATTTGACACTTTCTGTAAGTTAGTATAAGTTAAAGCAATAAAGAGAAAAGTAGAAGTAATAGCAGCTAAAGCACAGACAATACCAAACAAAAAGGAAATTGTGATGCAAAATAAAAGTATAAAAAGGCACTACACAAAATTACCTCAAATCATGTAAGACATAATTCAGTATCATCGTTCAATGAAATCATTACGTCACTTCTATTTGCTATTATTAAAATTAGTTGCAAAATTAGTATCACTCTTCTTGTTTTTTTACCTACGTCCTCCCACTTTAAGTCATATAGGACGGTAAATAAAATGGGTGAAATGATGCTGAAATGAGCAATGGGTACGTAGAGCTTAGAGTTATAAGACATTCATCTTTCAGAATAAGAGAAAACCACGGCTAAAAACCTTATCCAGATAATTCACCCTGACCGAGACTTGAACTCGGAGCCTCTTGAACCTAAGGAAGACACGCTACCACCTACGCTACCAAGGCGGGCAGCTTTCTTTTCAGTTACATGTTCAAATATGCCGACAATGCTCGATCAGCGGTGACAAGATTAAAACTCTTTTTTGAATTCTATTCACTGCAAGTGCTCAAATGTTTGTTGCGCTTAAAAAGATATTCAATTTGTTTCTTTATATTTTCATTGAAAAAAAAGAAAGAGTCTGAGTTGCGGTATACTTCGCATTTATGCGTTTATATGCATTTTGGACTTTATTGCACTTACGAATGATTATCATTCCTATCTCACATTTTCATTTGTCACATGAAACTTAAATATATACAGCGTAATTACAACCAAGTATAACGTTACTCACTTTTGCACGAAATCGCGAGACGCGGTCTAGTCTGTCTGCTTGAGTGATTGATTATAAAATGTAATCGCGTTTGGTACACCTGCCGTTCCGAGTCAGTTTTCTGCCCAAGGACGGGTCCTTTGCTGCTAACAGTCTCCACATTATTGTTCCCTCGTTTCCTCTTTGTCTTTCACTTAATATACGAGGTCCATCAAAAAACGAAGTATATTCATAAGGTTGTCATAGTAACCATTAGAAGGTCTAATTAGAGTCGAAACGTTTCTATGACAAGGTTAGACGCTACTAGAGGAACCTCGGGCCGAACATCTGAGCCCCTCCTTCGGGAGTTGTTCGGATTGGGATGGACTCGAGGGGGCAGTGGTCCCGATACCCGTGGGAATCGGGTACGTCTCCGGACGGGGTTGAGGGAAGCCATTAATTCTCCCGGGTACTAGCCTGCAAAGCTAGTAGAAGGTGTGCTAGATCACCAGGCGGCCCCACTGAGGTTTTCGGTAGTCTTCACCTTTGATGTTGGCGCGCGTAAGTGGCGTATCCACTTACATCCCGTCTTGAGTCCACAGGATCAGATGGGGGGGGGGCTTGTTAGGTATCAAGGTCTTTCCCTACGGAAAGCCCCACGGAGGATGCCGGGCGCCCTTTGGGACAGCTCGGATAGCTCCCTGGTTGAAAGAGGACCGGGTCTTGTTCCTACGGGTTCAAGACTAATGGGAGTGAAACCTCTGGGCTTAACTAACTTAAAGCTATACCTTGGTTGCCGATGTTCTAACACGTGCGTAGCATGACCTGCGGGAGAGCGAGTTACGCAAACGCTGCAGCAAACACAATACCTTGGCTTTTGTTTTTCCTCTGATAACGTTGCATAAATAGAATTCCCTCACGTATGCAACAGTTAGAGATCCTGTACTGGCAAGTTACTTTGCATTTTATTTGTGGCAATTTCCTTGGTTTACGTGTGCCTGAGTCCGTGTATCTGTGGGCGCGTTGTCATTATTTGCAATTGCGCTTAATGAATGTTTAATTATATCTAAATACAGTGACAAGCGAAAACCTGAACGTGCTCGAGAACCAAATAAAACTATATTTGGTAAAGGTATTCCAATTAAAGGACATACACGGGAAATAATATTCTCTGTGAGAGAATACTTTGATGAGGAGAAATTGAAAGGGTGCTTGATAAGACTTCGTGTGATGTAGGTATCCGTAAGGGCATTAAGGTTAAGATTGGGAAAGAAAAGCATTTTAAAGAAGAAAGTTAGACATGGGGTTATATATTAGAAACTCCCGGAAAAATATATGTAAGTGGCATTTTCCCACTTCAATAAGCATCAAAATGTCACAGGTATGTTCTTTTGATACGATGATCTTAACATTGATGTATTCTTGCATAATCTAGCGTTTGCGTGAGATCCATGACTGTACAGTGTTGCACTTTGTGTACAGTATAATGAATAATAATAACAACAATAATAAATAATAATAAAATTCCCACTGCAGTCGCAACTGAATCACCTTCGCACGCGTAATCTTATCGCGCTCTCCACGTGGCAGCAATAAGCGGCAACGTTGCCTCTCTCCCCGTACGAAATGTCAATCACTTTCTAGATTTACGACCAGCATAGTTAGAGCAACCTTCCTTTCCCTTACAGCTTTGTTCCGGCGCTTTCTGGACCATGTGGTTTATTAAAATGTCCAGTTAAAGTTTACATTTCTGTGTGATTTAATGTAACAGCTCCTTGAGTTTTGGTGCATTCAATGCGAATTTTGATATGTTCCTACGAGCGCAGTTGGATAAACGTGTTCTAAAATAAGTCGTCTTTCTAAGAAAGGTTAGTGATACCATATTAACTGCTATTTGTTACACATCGCGAAGACAAGTACGATACTGCTTCATATTTGGTTGTGATTTGGAAGGTATTTCCGTTGGTCTTTTAGCATGTTTTCACTACATTTGTGTACATGTTAATAGAAAAAGTAAGAGTTAAAGATTGTGACAGCATGCTAAATGATATGTCTCTGAAACTAATAAGCAGTTGTTTTAAGTATTTCTGTCCTTGATGACAGCTAATGGTATGGACTAAATTAACTTTACCCACAAAACAAAACAATTACAATATCTAAATCCTGTTCAGATGAGGATAACTACACCATGAATGGAAAAAGCTTAAATGATGAAGAAATCACATAATGATACTTATGTGTTTAATTTGGCTTAATGCTGTTTCATATGAATACATTGAATCAACTATTAATTAAAAAATAGCTGAAATTTGGGATAGCTATTTTTGCAATAATTTAAACTGGAAACTACTTACCTTACATGTACTGTTATATAGAACTTAAATATTTTAAATTTAAATCTACTAACCCAAACCAACTAATATACCCAATCAACTGTGTAAAATAACTTTACTCTTCGTGAAAATTTGGAACATATTGGTCACAATAGTCCT
This sequence comes from Mantis religiosa, assembly GCA_030765055.1. Classification (NCBI taxonomy): domain Eukaryota; kingdom Metazoa; phylum Arthropoda; class Insecta; order Mantodea; family Mantidae; genus Mantis; species Mantis religiosa. The sequence continues at coordinate 220,015,573 of CM060948.1, forward strand.
GAAAGATTTTCTAAATTTTTCTACTGATATAAAGTGAAACTTAAACTTTTAGATATATTTGATGACGTGACACAACAAACTGCTGTATATGTGTGAAAGAAATCTTCGTGCTACATTGATAATGCTCCTGGAGGTCATCACCGCACACCACCAAATCAAGAAACATATACAATGTCCACATGTTCTGCACTTTTGATATGTCAAAATTTTTCTGGTAACTTGAGGTGATGAATGCTAACAAAAGCAGAAAACCCTCGTTATTGCAATAATAATTAGCTAACCAGGATAATGAAATTAATGGTTTCGCATTAAAGCAACAGCATGCTACATTAATCACATAACGAATTTAACTATAAAAGTATAAGTATGAAAGTGCAATTCAGGTTTTGTCATGATGTAAATTTTCGATATTTAGCTATATGATAACATCTTATTACCAACAGCTTTTGGTCAAAATCCATTGCTTTCCTTCTTGCTGCTCGCACGCCCTTACAGGCCTCAAATCTTCTAAATTGTACAATCTGATAAACACTTTATTCAGGCTTAATTTCGCTTCGCTATGATACCGTAGAAACTTAATTTACAATTTCTAGCTTTAACACTTCATTCAAATGGTTAGTCATGGTGCTTAATCACATTGTACATTGAGTTCAAATAAGGTAAAATATAGGCCAATGATATAATGCAAACGACTTCATATGTAGTAAAACAATTCAATAAATAATAAATTTTGAACTAAATAAAGGATATCTTTATACCACCACCATATTATGTTACGATTAGAAGTGCTATAAGTACCTATTTTAACTAAAAGAGCGCGCAAATGTCACTCAATGGCTACCGTCATCTGCAAACGCGGATAGGGACTATTTCAATAGTTAAATGTTTAGATGACGCTATGTTAGCTTTTACCCAATTATTTATAACAAAATTAGAAAATCTAAAGTTAGTAAATGTAAACGGTACGCATAAGCATTGCTTTACGTCGCAAATCGTAAATTCATAACACCTTAATAATCATCTTATTATACGTTTCCTACTTTTTATGGACAGACAAAGACTTTAATCTTCTGTATTCAAATCTATGTTATTAGACTTTGATTGGAAATATTTTGTTGTTTATGATATTCAATCTGGTTACTAAGGTCTCTTTTGAACAAAGCCTAAGGGTATGCACAACCGTTAGCAAACAAACCAAACTAATAATGACTTTTAGGAATGTTGGTAAACCACACTTTGGGTAGAGCAGAATACATCCAGCTAGTTGTGAACATTGCGCTCGACCAAGGTGAGCGACTGTGAAGTAAACCACTCTGAACATTTATTTATGTAAATACATATTGTTCCGCACTGTTTATATACAACTAAAACTGATAAATGTCCATCTATTGGAACTTGACGTTGTTCTCACATGTTTTACATATCCAAGCACGGGGGTGGAACGTCAGTCTGTAACGGTACCATTACCGGCAATCTACTCGGTTTAGAAACAAGTGCTCAGAATATTAGCTTGTTGATAGTTCTATGCTAACACAGAATATGTGTGTGGAAATGTGCTAAATCTCGGGAAATAACACTACAGGAACAATGAAACATGGGACACAATTATAGGTAACTTAACGTTTATTAACAAATGAGATAGAGTGCAGCAATATTACAGTTTTAAAATGTAATCTCTCAAATTATAATGACCCTGCTCTAAGTATGTACGAGAACAAAAAAAGCGAGGCTGAGATCCGTTTAGGTCTCTGACTTTTGAGGGAATATCGCGGATGCTTCTTTCCTTTTTGTTTTTAATTTACAATAACCAATTCCATGTAACAACATTTCGCTGAGGTAAATAGATATACTACAGGCACCCGTTTCCACAATCAAATTACCTTTAATGAGATGTAACTGAATGGGTGTTACAGGTAGTAGTCAAATCAAAAGAGCGCGCAAATATCACTGAATGACTAGCGACATCTGCAAACACGAATGACAACTATTTCAAGAGTTGAACGTGCAGATGGCACTACGTATGTTTTTAACTATTTATTTAAAAAAGTAAGTAAAAATAAAGTAAGTAAATACAAACTTAGTATGAAACTTAATTTAGAGAGGTTCAAAGAGGCCGTCACTTCGTCATGTATGTCTGTGATAATGCTGAGTGGAAGTATCGCATTTCCATGATTCTAAGCTTCAGTTTTAACACCGAGATATCAAGACAAGGTATAAAAGAATGTTGGATTAAAACAACCACCCGTACCTTTCAACATCAGAACATCAAAGTTTCTTGAAGAATTAAACCTAAATATTCCTCCCATACTGACCTCAAATCCCTCTCATGATGTTCCTCCTTGGACAATTACCCTTCCAACAGTCAACTTTGAAATGAATAAAATTGTCAAAAGCCAAGTTGACAGATCACAGCATCGTCAATTGTTTCTTGAAATTGCCAACCCGACCCACAATGCAATTTATACCGATGGTTCAAAATTTGATGGAAGGAACGGCTGTGGAATAATATATCCTGATCATGCCATGCTATTTCGACTTTCTGACTTCAACACTGTCTTTTCGAATGAGCTCTTTGCACTTAAGCAGCACTTGAATACTGACATCTGCAGTAACTCATTTATTGCTTTTTCTGATTCACAAAGTGCTCTAAAGGCAATTGACAGGCCATTTTTGACCAACATTCTTGTACAAGAAATTTAGTTGCTCTTTAATAAAATAATAGGAGAAGGTAAACAAATTATACTTGTGTGGATACCTTCACATAGTGACATTCATGGCAATGAATCCGCTAATCAAGCAGCTAAAGAAGCTACACGTTTTCCTTTGTGTGATCCTACAACAGCTACACCGCATACTGACATAATTACATTTCAAAAAAGAAATATATCAACAGTGGAAGATAATTGGCTTAAATCTTCCACCAGAAAACTGCATGAAATAACATCAGAGGCCATAGTACATCACCTCCATACACTGTCTAGGCATGATCAAGTTCGGATGTCCGGCTAAGAATTGCTCAAACTAACATAACTAATAGCTATCTTCTGGAGAAGAAGAAACAACATCCTAGATGCACAACTTGTAACAGTAGCCTGTCAAGCACATCATTTTTAACTGGGTACTCTACAACCATTGGCGCCGGCAGCATGGCACAACCAAAGAGATAAATGAGGCCTTCTCTTTCCCATCTCAGTGCAGATGACTCATCAAGTTTTTCAGAGACATTGGTTTATATTTCAAAATTTGATCTTTAACTTACAACTGATCTTTAATTCCTTGTATTCATTCTTAACATTTTATTGTGCACTTAATGTAATGTAACCTCTCCAGTTGAATGCCCACTCTTTTTCATGGATTTATTTTGTATTAATGCAATGCAATGTAATTTCTATTGTTAAAGTCACGATAAGACTTTCTAAGTTAAAGCGACTATAAACTGTCATAACAACAACAATAACAACAACAACAACAACAACAACAACAACAACAACAATAATAATAATAATAATAATAATAATAATAATAATAATAATAATAATAATAATAATAATAATAATAATAATAATAATAATAATAATAATAATAATAATAATAATAATAATAATAATAATAATAATAATAATAATAATAATAATAATAATAATAATAATAATAATAATAATAATAATAATAATAATAATAATAATAATAATAATAATAATAATAATAATAATAATAATAATAATAATAATAATAATAATAATAATAATAATAATAATAATAATAATAATAATAATAATAATAATAATAATAATAATAATAATAATAATAATAATAATAATAATAATAATAATAATAATAATAATAATAATAATAATAATAATAATAATAATAATAATAATAATAATAATAATAATAATAATAATAATAATAATAATAATAATAATAATAATAATAATAATAATAATAATAATAATAATAATAATAATAATAATAATAACAATAATAATAATAATAGTAATAAACTTAATTTAACGCAAATATCCTGCTGTCGAGTTACTTTCGGTTTCTAAAATTATTGTTCCCTTTAGCAGTCAGACATATTGCAACGGCAAACGGGGATTTGTACAACATTGGTCACAGAGTCTAGGGGGATTTCTGGAAATCTGCTGCAATTTCTTAACGAAATATGTCTAGGATGGTTTGACTAGTGCTGTATGCAGCATTTTTCAAGCCATCGCAAGGATAAAAATGTTCAATCTGGTAATCTTGCTGGTAACTCAAGTGTTATCTGTAGTGTTTAACGTCCGCTTTTAATACATAGGGCACCGCAGGCGGTGTCATTGATGATACATGAGATGAACATGTAGCACAGGTGGAATGATATGGTGGGGGAAACTGGAGATCCCGGAGAAAAGCCGCCCAGCGCCATACTGTCCACCAGAAATCTCACTTTGCGGTCGCCTGGGATTAAACTCAGGCCACCTTGGTGAGAGCCGAGCTATCTAATTACTCAGCCACGGCGTGGCCTATTTCAGTCGCACCTAGTTATATTAAACGTTCTTACAGATTCTCATCCCGAAGCAAATTCATTGTAAATTCATGGTGGTGCCACCCTATTTCCATAATGTGCAGGTATAGCAAAAGCGATGTGCTTAGCATTTCCAGGCTTCTGGCTGCACAAACTCTGCCTTCAAAGAAGAAGGGTCCTAGTAGGCCCGTAGATGACAGTCCACAACAGGCATTCATCTCCGATTGAGTGCCTTGTCAACATGAACGTGTCAATGCTCAAGTTTTTCTAAGATTGCTCATTTGTGGTTTTAACATTTAATAAATATCCTGATGATGGGAGAGATGCACACTCCCGAAACGTCGATTTTTAATCGTCTTTTCACCTGGCTTGCTTCCCGAGAACAACTTGAGCATGTTCGTCGCCAGGAAAGTATCAAGTCTTATTTTAATGAACGTGTCAACTTTTTGATCCCCATTAGCACAAGTACAACAATTCACTGTTCGTTAAGTTTGAATTGGCCCTAATAAAACCACACAATCTTGGTCATAAGCTCTTCATCCTCGTTTATTTTATGCTGAAATCGTTCACAAAACTATTCTGCGATTTGAATCTTCCTCAGGTTATGTGAAACAGCTTCCAGAAATGGCCGTACATTCGCACTGTCATTCTCACGAGCAGACATGAGAGCTGACTTCGCCAACTTTTCTAAGGCCTTAGCACATGAAGCAGGACTTGTAGCTGTGCGAGATCTACCGAGCGCATCAGAAATGGTGCTATACGTCTCAAAATTATCACAAAACCATGTAATTGTCAACATACAGGTCCAAGCACGTAGAACTTTAGAGACATTTTAAAACTGAACCAGCTTCCGTTCCTCAAACGTCAACTGTGAACCGGCCATGTTAGTCATAAGAGCCACAAGGGTACCAATAACTGTTGGGAAAATACCGAAAATACCACTACTTCTTCCATAGATAATCTAATGCAATTCTGATAACAATGTGTAAATACAATCTGTTAAAGTGCGTACACATTTTTGACAAATCATGTAGTATTATCATTTGGTGTCCACTTATGGACAACGGTTTTCTATTCACTCTTTCATTCCATTTCTTAACAAATATTTTCATTTCACCGAGTATCCCGCAACTTCTACCCCCGTTTTTGATCAGTTTCAGCATTACCCTTCTTATACTATCTGAAAAGTTCCATTAGTCATACTATCCGCTTTATTTTCTTCGTATCTACATTCCTCATTTCGTCGCAATTATCTCGTCTTATAATAAATATATCTCAAGTAGATGTCGTTTAGATCTGCTTCACTTACTTATCTTGAATTCTTAATACATTCCTTTGCTTTCCTTAGTTGATTTAAATGACAAATATTTATAATCTTCTCAGAAGTTAAAGGCATATGGAGGCCGGCCGTACTGCAGACTCCAACCAATCTTAAGCTTGCCCGCCTAGCAGCGCTGCCGAATGTGGTACACGCATCTCCTACGACTGAGCTGAGAACATTATATTAATTAATTACGCTCGGATAAATATGTGAAAAATGACAGATGTCAATCTTATAATAAGAAAGAATTTTATTTACTGATCATGACCGTACAAAAGTCCTGTCTCTACGATACTTAGAACACGAGCGATACACTTTTTATCTTCACATGCCTATGGTTACATCCAACATCCATCCATTCAATACAGATAAGCCTGAAAAATAAACACCATTCTTTTCTCATAACATTTATCTCAAACATAAATAGATAATGCACCTGCTATTAAAACAGAAGTCACGCAGTTTGAAACAGTTCATTTTCAGAGTAGAGGCGTCGTTTTGTTGAAGTGAATGGCATCGCTAAGTTGTGTGTTGAACTCGAGCTGAAGCATTGCAAATATTACATTAAATTATTATACACATATCTTTTTCAAGTGTTTGTGATCCGAGTGCGTGAACATGTCCCTCGAAGCTGGGATAAGTGATTTTTCGATCAACAAACGTGAAGTGATCTATTCTCAGGGCAGAAAAATTATATTTAATATGAACAAGTTTTTACGAAATCTCTCCAATCCAGGATATAGGGCAAATGTAGATTTTTCAAAATCCCAGCAATTAACTCTGTAACGTTGTGGTGTAGGTAGTGTACACACGGTGTCACGAATTTGTAGTAAAGCAGCTTCATCCTTAGAAAAAGGGAGCTTTTCTGTACGGGATCTCCGGGAAAGATCCATGAAGTCGGAAAGCGAGTTACTGGATTAGATACCGTGCTTGCTGTTCCACTACTGTGACGTGTATCAAGGTAAGATCTTAATGTTTTATGAATACTTAATGTGTTGTTTAATTACAGTAAGAATAGCCCAAAACTTTGCTGGTGAGTAAAACTGCATTGGCCAGCGTTAATATGCCTTTAACTTTTGCGAGCGGTATAAATACTTGCGGCCTAAGGAAAGGTCACAACTGCTCACCTTATTTATCGTTATACATTTGAAAATAAATATTTTTAAGTACCCCAGAATTTATTCCTTTTAAATGACTGGAGAATTTCAACTTTTTGTGACGCACTGCTTCGAGGTCAAGCATTTCCACGGAATTAGACTACTGAAATGTGAAACCAGTTACCGGAATAGACTTTTATAATAGTTTAATGAGCCAAATCTGATGAAACAGCTGTTCATAGTTTTTCCCCCCTTTGAAGTATCCCCCTCCCCAAGTGTAGGAACATCATGGGTTGATGAAGGGGATTTTGGAGCTTTAAGGTTCGTACAGCTGCTCATTTCAATGTTTTCGCTTTCATAAGTCAACGGTTACCTTGAAATTATTGTATAAACCATTATGCGAAAGTAGGTACAAGAGTTTTCAAATGAAACAGATAGTAAGGTAAGCTTTTAAACTGTATTAATTATGGGTACACCTTTTCTCTTTATTTTCCAACGGTGTTACCCTCTTCATTCACAGGAATAATACAACCATTTCTGTCTCTTTTGGATGATGTAACAAAAGGACAATTAGAACGACCTTCCTTGTCCCTAATGTCCAGGTAACAGCAAAACAGTACTTAAGTTCCATAGGAAGCTTGGTTGAGGTATTGCGTACAAAAAGGAACTATCAGGTGCGAAAAACATTGAGAAGAATACAATGGCAGTACATAAGTAAGCATTTGATAATAGGAACAAGGGATCACAGAAGCTCTTTTACTGCGTTACATGCGTTAACATTAAATCCGTCATATTAGAGTCTCCAATTGTGTAGGCCTACTGTCATTTGTATTTCTCCTCTAGGTACAAGTGAATACTAATTATGAATCTGAATGAAAGGAAAACTGATGGTTTGTAGAGAGCATCATTCACACAAGCTCTAATGTTTCGAAACAAATAGATTTTTAGACATTTTTGACAAGGAAAGGAAATGTGGAAGAGTCGAAGACATTTCCATGAAAAAATGTCGCAAGTTATTTAGTAATTAAATACACGTGTGTCATTTTTACATTCATTTCACATCAGGTAGGTATTGCTGACTAGAGTACTTCGTCCAACATGTAATATTGTCGACAATACAAGTGATTATATCTAGCAGTGGTTCTGAACAAAAATAAAATAAAGAAAGCTACAAATTCGGTACAAAGTACTTCAGTAGATCGATAGCTAATATACGATTTCGGTTGATTTAACGAAGAAACTATAGAGTTTAATGCAGCACTGGGTGGTACGTAATACCGAATGCTGGCCTCATTCATTAGTACAGAATTCACTACATTAATGGTTAGCTTCTAATTGTGTAACAGTAGTCATTAGTTGAGGCAATATACACTATTGTCATTTGAGTAACATTTCGTTATGACTGACAAATGGTGATTTTTCATAAAATCAAATTATGTTTATGTCGCGATCCTGTTATGTTGCCTCGGGGACCTTAATCTCAAAATGCTCAGTTTAGTCTTAAATTTCCTTTACAATTTCCTGCAATTTTTTTTCACGGCCTCTACAACTAATGAGAGTAAGAAAGCTAGAAGGAAGCATGTATTTATAACGAAGTGAGGTAAGTGTTTCAAGGTTTATTTACATTTACGCAAGAAAAGAAAAACAACCAGAAATTATTTTGAACACATTTCAATATAGAAAATCAGTTGCTACATATTCGTGACGTACGTGTAGGAAATACATAGAAGTTTCATAATTTTCTTGTCAAAAACGTCGAAAGCTTTTATATGATATTATGGATAAATCACATTGAACACAACTGATAATAGTTACTATAAAATCAATTTTTAACATTTTTAAACACTCTCCAGATATTCTTCTTTAAAATGGTTCGAGGTGCATGTTTATTTCAATATAAGGAACTTAAGAGCATATTTTTTTCTTATTAAGGTGATTTTCTTCAAAGTTAAACACCCCTGAAATGAAATAAGGTGCGTTATATTAGGTTACGAAGTACATAAGGGAAAAAATCATTATAAACCTGATTCTGTATGCCATTCCATAAATTTATATTTTACTGTATTTCTTGAATGATCGTACACAATGGTTGTTCATTTTGTAATGCTTCCATATTTTTTTCACAGAATATCGCAATTTCAAAATGTTGAAATTTGTTGACAGTTGAAAACAAAATTTCTTCTCCATCAGCATCTTTGCTTTCTTTGCTAGTTATCTATAATAGGTAGAGGTAGTATTGTGTTCCAAATAAATATTCGATATCGTGGTTTCACCGGAAATGCAAGCTTCGTGGCCCCTGATCACACACAAAAAAGATGGCATTTTTGTAAAGAAGTTCCTATGTATCTATATGAACAACATAGTTAAAATACAAAAATTCCGTTGACTCCAATCTTGCTATTTAAGTTCAGCAATTTACAAGGATTACGCTACAGAATTTTTGTACGAAATTCCCCAACCTCAAACTACCATTTATACAGAACATTTTTTAAAAATGTATTTTCTCAAAAAAAGACTTTAAAGATTTTGATTAAATTTAAGACATTTTCATCATACATGAAATATATGTCTTGAATTTTCTGGGAATAGCTCCTGAAGTTCACTTCATTCAAAATTAATTTTGTGCATTTTGTTTTATTTTGTAATTTTTCGGTAAACCGTAAGATAAAACAAAGATCTCGCTGCACGAAGAATGATGCACTGTTGTCGTGCATTAATGAGATGCACCAAATAATGTACGACAGTTTATGACAAAATTGTTACCACAGAGTAAAACACTTCTAGATGTTGGTTGCTCTTGTTATTAGTTTGAAGTTTCAAATACTTATGCATTTCTCAACTGGAGAAAGTTATTCGCTTTTATCTCGTGGTCATGGAAAGAAAATTGGATTTCAAAGCCATCAAACGCACTTTAAATCTATATCCTCTACCTGCTGTATTCTACAACGGAGTGTGTAAATGAGAATCCAAAGGAGCTAGAATATTAAGCATTCACACTAGTCCTGGGTTCGACTCCCGTCGACCGTCCATTGTGACGGTTTTTCGTGCTCAGTAGGCGATTGCCGGGATGGTTTCTGATCTACCTCCACCTACTTCCCATGGATTCCCTTTCATTCATTTACTTCTCATATTTCAGGTCTGTGGAGAAGAAATACATCATGTAACCAAATTCCACAATATTTAATGAATGTATTATGAAACAATTACTCGGTGTTATGAAATAAAGAAAGCCTGGAAATTAGGCTAATTGTTTTTTCGATTTTGGTGGATATATTGAAGAATTAAGTTCAATATGTTTCCATATATTTACGGACGGCAGGGCCAGTTTTTATATCGCATTTTTGGCAGCAGTTTTATATTTTAAGATTTAAAGCCCTTTTTTCCCGTTTTAAATCTTTATGGCTTTTTGATTTAATTATTTACACCTTTTATGAAGTGCACAAAGAACTTCAGTATCTGGAAGGGAAAAAAATGTAACAAATAATGAAGTGACACATTCACACTACAGAAATATTGAATGCGGATTTTGTTTCATATAAATGCATTCACTTGTTTTCAATCAGTTGACAAGCGACATAATCAAACGATTAAAATAAAGTAAGAGAACCTAGCAAAGTAGAGCAGAGTACACCAGATATACTAAATACCAGGAAAGAGACAGGAAGAGGGAAGAAAGTCAAGTCCCATGGACCATGACCTATTTTTCTCATACGCTTATTACGCTGGCGATATGCAAAAAATTAAGGCATCTGCTTCAGAGAAAGGAAACTATTCAGTTCCCTTAACGGGTAAAATAATTATAGAAATAGCCTGTTAGTCTATTGCTGTACTGTTAAAACAACTTCATTTTCCCTAAAGATATATTATTTATTCATCATGTCAAAATTAAGTTCATAGCTGAGTAGTAAATTGCATGGCCTTGTTCGCGAATTCGGTTCATATGCACTTTCTACTGACGGAACAATGCCTTTTGCAAAAGCTGTGCAAAATTCATTAATCATAATAAAGGCCTTTATAACTCAACATTTCGCGACAGCAAAGCAAAGTGCAAGGTTTCTTAAATGGGTCAGCCTAAAACCACTTAATATCACCAGCAGATACAATACCCACCAATTTCAATTTACTCTGGGATTCGTGAATCCTATTCTAGGAACTGGTGAAACAGTCTCTAAGGAGGTATCTGCAGAAATACGCTACAGCAAAGCTTTCATCGGAATCCACATTAAGAAACATTTAATTGAATATCTGTTTTGAAGAGGTCCTGTGGGAGATTTCAAACGAGTTGTGGAAAAGAAAATCTGGTTTCCATCGATAAAACAACTGATCTAATGAGACGTTACAAGGTCAACGCCATCATTGAAACTATGGAGGCAATTTAAAGTGACCCTGCAGTATTTGTTTTGACAACAGAAGACATGGAAAGAGGAAATAGATTCACAATGGCAAAATTGTTTACAAATTGTTTGATACTGCTCTAGCCATGTGGAATACGGCATGGTGATGCTCTGCTTTTTGTCACTTTACATGAATACGGCAACTCAAGTATTGCAAATTTTTTTCTGAGAAGTGCATTATCTCACATGTCTAGCCCAAGCGTTGAACATAATCGCAGAGTTGGTAAATTCTTGTGAATAAGTTAGTTTCAAACAACAAGAAAATATTCCTAAAATCGTCCTCAAGAATAGAGGCTTTTAAGGACGAGCATGAGAGCTTGCTTTACCTTCAAAGCTAGCTCCATCAGATGGGAAATTCGGATCTCTGCAGCCATATTATAGCAAAACTTTTGGAAAAATACCTAAGGTGTATGACGCTCTATCAGATGATAAGCAGCTTCAGTTAATGAAGCAAAGAAGTTATTGCACAATGAAGAACTCACCAGCGATGTGTCTTTATAGTAGCATATTATAGTGAGCTACCGGAAACCGTATTGAATTTGGAGAAAAAAGATGATATGCTAGTGTCATCCATGGCGATCTTTGAAGATGCAATAATTAACTGCTGAAAGTCCAGTAGAGAAAGAAAAAAACTGTTAGTGAAAAATATAAATATGTTTTGACTGCTAATTTAGACCTAGAATAACCTAAAACCATTTGTGATGTTCTGCGAGGTGCACAATTTGTTGTAACTGATGTGAGTTCTTCCGAAATAGCTTCCATTAAATATGTTCCAGTCACTTCAATGAAAGTAGAACTTTATTGACCCATGATGAAAAGTGTTCTCTCTGATAGGCGGCTATGACAGTTGACACCTGGACGAAAAGTCTTGTCTGTGTTTTGTGACAAAAAATTAACAGTAAGTGCCTCATATGATAAACATTTTATTGTCTTGATAGCTGTTTTTGTTCATAAAGAATGGGATTAATCTCAGTTTAACAAATATCGTTGTTGCAAATGCCTCTGCCTGAACTTCCGGGGTCTGGGTATAAGCAAACGGTGTGCATTGAAAATACAACACGTTTGTACAGTAAAATAAGCCTGGTTAACTTGGAATAAATGAAGGTTTGGAAATTAATTGTTCTTTCACACTGGCCGTGTGTAGGCTAAATTGTGGAAACGTAGAGTCAGAATGAAAAATTCAATGCCATAGCCGGGATTTGAACCACAGATCTTCTAGTTTCCGTCCAACCGCACTACCATTGTGCCACTATGGCCAACGTGCCGATATGACATTAAATTCTCCAACTGATCTGTGGTTCAAATCCCGGCTATGGCATTGAATTTTTCATTCTGACTCTACGTTTCCACAAATGAAGGTTTGTAAGTGCCAATGTCAACTTGCACTGCAACTGAGGCAAGTGAATTAAATCATACGAATTGCAGCATAACGAGAAAAGCGTTCGTTTTCTAAATCTCAATTCTGGATTTTCTATAAAATAACTGAAATGATCCAATATAAGGATAAGAAAACCCATTACCAGTTAATTTATGAATATTCTATGAAAAAGCAATAGTTCGGTATCTTGGATTAAAGGAAACACAGTGTCATAAGTAATGCCATAATAAAACTTACATATTTAACTTTCTTGGTTATGATATCCATAAAACATCTAGATACATTACATAAAAGAGTAAGGAAAGATAAAAAAAGAACTACGCAAGAATATCACACTCCCCACATGCAGCGAGATGAATCCGCGGTAACGTGAGTGATATACATCTAGGCGGTCTTGGATTCAATTCCCGTCGAGGGTGCACTATGAGCTTTGCTTTTTCGTTGTTTTCTGATCGCCATGTATATGTGGGAGGGTTTCTCATCAACTACAATTTCCATTTCATCACTTTCCTTTTATTCCGTTCCTTTTTCAACAGAAAAGAACAGAGAGCGCTGTATATTGGACAGATAATTCACCACCTCTGGTCCAGTAGTGGTGTGAGTCAGTTCAGAGTGTATGAGAATCCAGTATAAGTCTTCGAGCCTAGAAGTCTTAGGGAACTTAAAAATGTTTCTGTAGCATGCCCATCTGTCTATCGCATGTATTTTTCTCCTGTGGTTCCTTCATTTCATCCTTTCCTCATTGTGGGTGGTAGAAAAGATCTATGTAGGTATCATGGCGTGAAGTGATGCGATATTGAATAACTTACATGCAGCCAACCCTCAAAGCAGCAGATGGAAAAAGATTCCAAATTGCAGAAATGGGATTTTTAAAAATGTTGAAGGAATAAAAATAATAGAAAGAATTACAAGTGAATGTATAAAATTTGGTTTAAATCTGGAAAACATAAATAAATATAAGGCAAAGAAGTGAACTAATGGTTCATTTAAATCGAATGGATAGCAACAGGATATCAAAAAACATAAGAGTATGCAATTCAACCGAGAGTAGGAACTTGGGGCAATCAAAAAATAGGCAGCTGAACTAGTTTTTTTTTTTTTTTTTTTTTTTTTTTGAAGACGTAACGGGCCATTTGGTTCAATATGTGATGTAAATGATGATGATTATGAACTTTTAAAAATGTTGGAATTGATTCGACTTTTCATTATTCTCTCTCTCTATCTGTCTCTCTCTCTTTCTGACACATATGAACCTTTACCAAAATTACTTTACTTAGCGAATGCTTGAAGGACTTTCGTCTTGATTATGTTCAATAATTTTATGAAAATTAATATAAATATTTGTAATTTGGTTATACACATCTTAATATAATTTTTGCTATTTTTAGCTAAACTTCGTTGAAACATTGCCTTACGGCAACCGATCGGCGAATTTTAAAACACGTACAATTTATAACATATTGACTATGTTGCATTAGATATCTTATTCCAATACTTTGGTATTCGCAAGTGAGGTGGTTTCCAAAGTATAGGTACTTTTGTATACAAAAGTTCAAGGGTTTCACAAAAATGCTACTTTTTATTTATCTTTTTTTTTTCAAAAAATAAGATATACAATATGGAAATTGTTTCATTAATTTGCTTTGTTCTGATACATTTTGATTCGTTTATTTCCTTATTTCTTAAAACTTTGAGAAGCAGACTTAACCTAATAGCTTTTTTTTTTTTTTTTTTTTTTTTTTTTTTTTTTTTTTTTTTTTTTTGTAATTTACGTCCTCCAACGTTGTCATATCGGACGGTGAATGAAATGGGTGATATGATGCTCATATGAGTCCAGGTTCCCGACATTCGTTTTGAAGGATGAGGGAAATCCCGGAAAAAACCTTATCCATGTAACTCATCCTGACCGAGGTTCGAACTCGGGACCTCTTGAACGTGAGCTAGACACGCTACCATCTACGCTACCGAGGCGGGCTAAAAGTTCATTGAAGAATGGTATACACAAGAGAACAAATATTTCATGGTAGGTTTCAGTTGTGGAGAGTGACTGCAAATTCTCACAGTAAGACAAAATTTACATGGCAGATGTGCAAAAGTTTAAAAGGAAAAATCTAATGGTTTGGAATGTAATGTTGACCCATGCTAAGTCATGTTTATAAATATCATATGTATAATTCAAATAAGCGCATTTTATAAACATAATTAATTAAGTTTTCCCAAGATTCTTTAGTATTAATATGCATAAGGATTAAAGGTTTATTTTTATCGTTTGTTTTTCAACAATCGGTTACCTTAACTGTTAATTTTAGCATTACTTGGTTATGAAGTATTTGAAATGGCATTTCTCCATAGACAGAACACAAGATCTATATGCAGCACTCGTACCGTTCTTGCACTTGTCCACTGAGGACGTGCAGCACAATTTGAGCCTAATATCTCTGTATACCTGGCATTTATCATTTGTAGCATCACCTGAAACGAACAGGTAGAGCACGAGAACAAAAGACAAGCGTAACCCGCAGGTTGACAGTGCAGTGAGGTTATGAGAGACCTAATTAGGTAGAGCAATGGCGAGAAGCAGTTATGAAAAGAATACTAAAGAAGTTTAAGGCTTGCCAGAAGCCACTGACCTCAGTATATAGTCTCTTTTCATCAGAAGTGTGCCATGTGCTATTATTAAGCGCTTCTGACGACCTATTGTTTCCACTGTAGCTATTTCTTAGGTCTCATATTCCTGGAACTCTGCGATATACAAATAATTAACATTAGAAGTAACACAGACCATAATTTTCTGACATTTTTCCTCATCGGCTCCAAGAGGCCCTGCCAAACATTAGTGCATAAAGCGCATCAACTACAAATAAACGTAATTAAGATATTGCACAGGGATATAAGTAGATATAAAATATGATAAAGGAACTAGACAAAAAAGGGTAATTGAGATATGGACGATGCAGCAACCCATGAGATTTTCTTCTGATGGGCATTTATCTTGACATGTTGCCCTGTGGCCTGAGCTGTTTGATTTGAATTTGAGCTGTATACTTAGTGTGCAATCATACTCGACAGTGTTCTCTAACAGTTCACTAAACATTTTAGCTCCCTAAACCAACTTAATTTCTATTTTGAAATATTCTCCCCTATATTTTGTTAGGATAATCAGACATGATTCTAAATCTATCCTTGGGTACTGTTTGGCTTCAGACACTTTTGCTATGACAACAAAACATAAACATTGTACTCAAGGATTTGGCACCATTTTCGTTTCTAAATCGACACTGGAAATCACAGTATGTATCGACCATTCTAGTAATTGCTAAAGACTTTTATTTCAGGAGAATTTTATTAAGAATATTAATGGGTTACTTTATTGTGTAAACAAAGTTGGCTTTCCTTGTGAAGATTTAGAAATATAGTACACAATTATAACCAGTGGCTTTTATTGTATTTACCAACTACCTACTTCTTATACTACAGCAGGTAGAGAAAGTGTTAAATTCGGATCTCGATAATTCGATAATATTCCAATCCAGGGATATTTCACTGGTAATATTTATTTTGAGGTAATCCAGAGAGCAAAATGAAATATAAATAAGTACAATTTTAAGAAAATGATTGCTAAATGTACGTGTGTGAGAGATAGAGAAGAGCATAAGTAAAAACTAGCTATCAGATAACTTCCAAACTAAATTAAGATAAGAAAGGATCCTTGAAAATCCCTCAATACCATGCATTGTATACTCAATTATGGATCTGGCTTTGATAGCAATGATATGTGTTTATCATATTTGTATAAATATCCAGTGAAGTCCTTTCTTATTCCAAATGAATTTTTGCATAGCTATGTAATAATACAGTGCGATCCATATAAACCTGAACCACTTAAACAGACCATAACTTTTGAAGAAATAATAGGACGCACGTGCAACTTTGGGAGAATATAATACACAATTGGGAGATTACATTACACTATTTACATCTCAGAGAAAATGTTGGAAGTGTCCTCCACCAGCATCTGTACATATTTGCACTCGTCTCACCATATTCTCTGAAGCTTTACGGAGAATATCCTCGCCAATGTTACTTATTTCGGTTCGAATGGATTCCTTGAGAACATAAATTGTCCGTGGCCTATTCTTGTACACTCTGTCTTGTACAGTTTCTTTGATAATCGAATAATTTCAAAAGGTCTGTGGTCCCCCAGATCCCCTGACCTAACATCACCGGATTTGTTCTTGTAGGGGTATCTAAAAATAGAGTTTACAAGAATGTGCTACCGACAATTGATGTTCTCAAGGAATCCATTCGAACCGAAATAAGTAACATTGGCGAGGATACTCTCCGTAACACTTCAGAGAATATGGTGAGATGAGTGCAAACATGTATAGATGCTGGTGGAGGACACTTCCAACATTTTCTCTTGGATGTAAATAGTGTAATGTAATCTCCCAATTGTGTATTATATTCTCCCAAAGTTTTGCGTGTGTCCTATTATTGCTTCAAAAGTTATGGTCTATTGAAGTGGTTCAGATTTATATGGGTCACACTGTAATAAACCACTACAAATAAAAGCTTACCGTATGAAACGATATAGGTATTTTAAAACACGTAATTTCTACTACATAAAAGAATTTTGGCTTAACAATTACCTGAATATTCGTTGTCATTGGTTAGAATTTTACAACGCTTCATATATTTGTTAAAGTACTACGTCACCATTCTTACGCAAAGTGCGTGGTATTTTAAAGCTGGCAAACGGGAGTCCATTTTTTAAAGTTCCGACTGTAGCTTCAGCCTCCTACATCACCCTTGTAACCTCTTCAAATTAAACGTATTCATATATATCGGAACATTTCTTTTCATTTAAGCAAATGATATATGGTTTTAAAGTTTTTAGAATATACGCGAGGGAAGACCTTCAGATGAAGAATCCTACTAGGATCAAAGATATGGTAGTTGAATACATTTATTAAAAGCCATCTGATTTTATGATAATGTATTTAAGAAAGTTAAAAAATATTTTCTTCTGGTGCAATTTCATTTTTCCGGCATACTCAGAACATGTAAAACATATATTGGACTTCAAATTTTAAGGATCGATGATAAATGTTGAGATATTAATGTTTTATTCAAAATTTAGGATACCCATTTGTGAAAATTGGTCAAAAAGTGCAAAAAATGACAATTTTTTTTTGCCTAATGAAATAAAGTAATCCGCGTACTTCAATTTCTTATTATTTTAACGCCATACAACCCTTTAAATATTGTGGCATTTGACTATTTAAGTGGGTCACTCTAAGAGGGCGCAGTGCTTTATATTACCTATTTTAGTGATTTTATCGTGTTTTAAATTTTCAGCGCTTTTCAGAATATAAATTGCTCCACACCATGCAGCTTACAAAGTAGAAGCTTGAAAATGTTTGTGCTTGGATAAAAACAGTACCGAAGGAAATTGATGAAAGGATTATTTTTATAATGTCGCTAGTGTTTGTGCAATTAAATAACAAAGCACATTTCACAAGCAAATATTAAAAATTAATAAAAGGAGAATTGAATAATTGTTTGATCCTAAAGCAAGGGTCAGATTAAAATTTCATCTCATATATTTACTAATAATATATTTATGAGTATAAACGCGAAGTATTATTTTTCTGAAACTGAAATTTCATCATGTGGAACAGTTTAATTAAATGACAATAAAACACTATAAATATACTAATATTACGAAAACTATTTTGTACAAAGATCTGAAAATTGGTTTTTGAACTATTGTTAATACTACAATAATTGTGTTAAAGTTTCAAGTCAATCTAAGCAACATTGTAGATTCACAGATGGGTATCCTTAATTACTTTTTGATATGGTGAAATGAAATACTCTTTGAGCCTTGTGGTTCGTCTATTCAAAACCTTTAATTTGAGGTTAGTATACTACTTAAAGGCACTGTCCTTCAGATATTCCCTAATTTAGACTTAGTTTAAGAGAAAAATAACTGTTACATATGTTAGTTTTCGGAAATAATTTGAAGTGAGCTCTTTAATAAGTTTGATGCACCGCATTAAACAATTTTACTCTAGTTTTTAAAGCTCTCCTGAGATTTTCTGAGTTATATACTATGATCCAAGAAGCATTCTGATTAGAGAGAAATGTTGAAATAAAATTAATTTAATAAAATATACTTTATACAACACAGTGCTCTACCTAAATAGTACATCTGTGGCTTTAAAATTGTTAATGTTACTAATCTAACTGTTTAGCACGAAAATAAAAAGTACATATAATAGAACTACAAACTAATCGAAAAATTCCAAATTTGAGGAGATTTCGCAGATGCATTGTCTAATATATCGGGACTGTTCAATGCGCAGAGATATAGAAGGAAAGTCAGAAGCTTTGGGAATAGCTAACGCGGTTAGCAAAATAATAGATATGACCTTTTCGTAACACAAGTGTTTATGGAAGTGAAGCTTAGACCCCAACACAGGTTTAGAAGTACAAGATTCACGCGATAGAAATGAAATCACTCAGCACTGTCAACGGTTATTTTAGGTTATACTACGGAGTCTTAGATCTATACAAAATTATTGAGGATACCATTCCCTAGGAATGGTGCATGGAAACCCCTAACAAATTCAGATTCGAAAACCCGTTCCACTGATTATGCTGCCTGAGCAGGTCAATGAATGATCGTCAAATAAGTGGCTCTCTGGTGTCTACGGGGAGTACGCTTTCCTTTGAGAAAGCAACCGCACCATCTGTCCGGTATCACCATATGCCGCGAAATCTGAAAGAACACCTGAAAGATGAAAAGCAAAGGAAATAAGAGAGAAATGACGCAAAGGAAATCGTGGTAGACGAGAAACTACATATTCTAGTATTGTCCTACCCATGAAAATAGAACCCGTGAACTTCCAATGGGAAACCAGAATGTGTCAATCACAAGACCTTTTTACTATTTATTTTCTGTTAAACATATTAATATACCTGCTTACAAAGTAATTGCCTTGTTGATGTATAGCGATGTAGGAGTTGGTTGCAACGGCACTTAAATGTTGTAATAGCTGGTTGATGACATCACAACCTGTTGCATTACCTCGTCAGAAACAAAAGAACAAACCATGTAACACTTCAAAGCGTACTTCTTAATACTGTGAACCATTTAAACGAATAATGCCGACGACTTTATAAAAGTTCAGTGTTACAAACGCTTTTAACATCAATATCCCGTTTAAAAATTGTTTTTTCTCCTAGATAATTTGTTAATTTGCTTTATTTCATCTGGTTTTCCAGTTACACATCTTATTTTTTTGTGTGTGTAATTTACGTCCCCCAACGTTAAGTTATATCGGACGATGAATGGGATGGATGAAATGGTGATCATATAAGCCTGGTGTCCATAGAGCTCAGAGTTACCCGACATTCGTCTTTCAGGATAAGGGAAACCCCCGGAAGAAACCTTATCCAGGTAACACACCCTGACCGAGATTCGAGCTCGGGACCTCTTGAACTGAAGTTACACAAAATTTAACAACAATAAAGAGCGTTTCACAAACTGTGATATTTCGGGAACTTTTTATTTCTTCCACTCATCTTGAAATTAAAATATTTTACACAAAATTGTTTCTGAGAAAGTACAAAGCTGTAATCATAGAGAAGTTTTCGGTGAGAGGACCTCCATTAACATTTTACATTTTAGAATGCCAGACCTAAATATCAATCTTTAGTCTTTTGTTTTTTCAGCTTTTGCGTTCGATTTTCACCCATATACACACTCGCGCGCGCGCGTGCCCTTACATGGATCTCCTCTACGTCTCACGGTTAGCGGAAAACAAAAGGGTATTTATTTCGAGCAAAGCCTTGATACCAAACTTTTAAGGTAAATGCAATAGCGCATCTTCCTTAGACGCCTAAGAAGTACAGAAAATACAAATAATATCATGACACTAATTAAAAATTGCAACAATACTGATATCTTTAGAAAGCGAATCGCTATATGATGGATGTCCTTAAAAGTCCACACCCTTTGCATGAAATCGCAAGGAATAAGAAATTAATGGTCACATCACCTAAGTAAATATTGAAAAAGTCCAATCAATTATGTTATATTGATTGGTCCAATCAAAGGGTTATATGAATCAAATTTTTGCGCCCTAAGGAGATTTAACTTATAGTCAGTGTGTTTTTTTTTTCTGTCCCTTAGCGTTTAATAGTTACACAGAAGTAAATAAACGTAATTTCGAAAAGCGAGGGTTTCACCGGCTGTTTGCAGGATATTCAAAATATACTTGCAGTTTATTTGTCATAATTATCTTAAGCGTAATTTACTTTAAACACAAACGTTAAGGCATGTTTAAGAAAATTAAAACTAACTCTATTTTTCCCTCCCATGTAAAGGGTAGTTAGTCGATAGGAATCTAACCCGAGGCGTTGATCTGCAAGTCCTGAGCTCGTGTAAGTCTTCTGCATGGAAACAGAAGAAGAGGGTAAAGTGGAAAAAGATAAAACTTGAAGCTTTCTCTGCGAGCATACTAATCAAGGCTAGTTAGTTGAGCGTGGAAAGTTTCTTGAAAACTATGTTGCATTCTTGTAAGATGAACTTAATACTAAGTTTGATTTAACATTCTTCACACTAGCCATATATAGGCTAAGGTTTTATATAGATAGAATTAACAAAAAGAATTCAATGCCTTGTTCGGGATTTGAACTACGGATCTCCTGGTTTCCGTCCAGTCACTCTTACCCATTGAGCTACCATTGCCAACGTGCCGTCCTGACATTGAATTTTCCAATTAACTCATATATTTTCCCGGTAAACCACTAGGGGCTCTCGCATCCGAGATGCGCCGTTTGTGGTAACTTACAATCGTAATTACTTGAGTCCCAGGCTTCATCATTAAACTTTTTATTATTTAAGTTAATTGATAAATTAATCATTTCTTCACACTAGCCATATACAGGCTAAGGTTTTGTATAGTTGGAATCAACAAGAAGAATTCAATGCCTTGTTCGGGATTTGAACTACGGATCTCCTGGTTTCCGTCCAGTCGCTCTTACCCATTGAGCTACCATGGCCAACGTGCCGTCCTGATATTAAATTCTCCAGTTGACTCATATTTTCCAAGTAAACCGCTAGGGGCTCTCGCATCCGAGATGCGCCGTTTGTGGCGACTTATTATCCTAAGTACTTAAATCCCAGGCTTCATCATTAAACTTTTATTATTTAAGTTAATTGATGGAAATTAATATTTTATTCATACTACCCATATATAGGCTAAGGTTTGTATAGATAGAGTTAACATGAAAATTTCAGTGACATGGCCGGGATTTGAACCACGGTTCAAATCTCGTCGTGGTTCAAATCCCGGCTATGGCATTGAATGTTTCATGTTAACTCTATCTATACTAAGTTTGATGTTTATTCATTTTTAGTTATGCTTTCACACATTCCCGCGCCATTCTTAAAATGTTCTCTTTTGGATTCAGGGGATCTTAAAACACTTTTTCGGTGAAATCTCAATGCAAATTTTGATGCAATACTTCTACCTGCTATAACAAGTTGGTAAAGAAGTAAAAAGACAGAAATGCCTAGGAAACAATACACAAGTTTTGTGAAATAAAACGTTAACTTGCGAAATGATAATTATTGTGATGAGGTTGTCCAAAGCACTAGAGTAAAAACAAACAAACAAACAAACAAACAAGAAACTATGGCACGTCATTTTGTTTCTGCCTCAATAGCGCTGTTGTCAAAACTTGCTGTCTTAATTTAAGCTTCCACACGAGTCTTTGGAAGTTATCAAATGACCTTGCATAACTAACGGGTACTTAAACGACGTACATACTAATTAATATCTTTATTGCCCACAATATACATTAGAGTTTTATCGTTTTGAAGAAACGTGATTTCAAGGTAGTGGGGATTATCCACAATAACATTTATACCCCAAAGGACGGGATTTGTAAGTTATCCGAGAGGTACTGTTTAATAATTTCTATTATACATAACAAATATAAAGTGCACTAATTTGTTGTTGAACAAATAATTTAAAAAGTTATAAATAGAAATGAAGATTCTTTGAGTTTTATTTTCCTTGGAAATAGTATCTAGGAACTCTGTGTTTAATAAACAATACTCAGTCATTTTGAACAGTGGGAGAATGTGGTAACATCCCCAATGAAATACAATTAAAGCTGAAGAATTTCTCAGCGAAATTAGGCATTTGTGTAGTTAAGTATATACCAGATACACAAACTGGTTGAAAGGAAATTCAGCATTAATAAATAGTATTTTTGACTTATTTCGGGCACCTGGATAGAACTCTCCTCACCCCCGTAACTCACTGTAGTCCAAGTATTCTTTACTAAACAAGATATAGGTGGTTACAGGAATGCAAGTACTGGTAACTATAATCTGTCTCATCCTAGTTTAATCCTGCTGTAAAAATCTGGGTGGAAAGAGAGACAAAGACAGAGATATTGGGACCGAAATCAGTTAAGCTGTTGATTGGCTTAGCGAAGTTAATGGGCATTTTCTTTTATTTGCATGTGTACGATAAATCCCTCCTTTACAGTACTGTAAGTAGTTTTGTAATCACTGCTCTGCGAGAGAGAAAACTATGCAAATGTTTCGATTCTTATAAACGCAATAGCCCCACATATCTTTCTCCTTCTCATACCACATAGATGTGTTCTGTATACTATATACAGATTAGACAGAAGACAGGTGAAATTATACATACCTTTAACTTATTATGTTAAATTACGCTGCATTTTATTTAACAATTACAAAAGAACATGGCTATTATGTATTATTTTTACATTCCTATACCAGGCAGCTCTCTCATAACGAGGTCTGTACGAGTTGAATGCTGATTAAGATGCTATTGTTTAGAGTGTGGAGTTACTTCTGATATTTAACACTGTATTTCCTGTACATCTCGCGTACATCACAAGTTCAAGAACACTTATGTATATGCAATTTAAAATCAGTAAGCTTTTCATCATGGAGCAGGCCAGTGCATCAGCCGAAATGAAACATAATCGAGGCAAACCTTTAAAAAGTGGCGAGAGGCGAATGATCGTGCATTGTTTCGCGGTTCTTAAAGAAAGAAACCCGGAATCGTCTATAAAAAACATTGAGAAAGAAACTGATGATCTCCTTGGTGTTTCCGCAAGTAGTGTGCATGTTAGAATGGAACAGAAAGCATCTGGAACTCTAAGGACACCGGGAAAATCGAATAAATGCAAACAGCGAGTGGAGAAATATAACGATTTTACGAAAAGTGCTATACGCAATAAAGTTCATGATCATTTTTTCGGAAATGAACCGCCGACTCTAAATAAGGTTTTTTGCATGCGGTAAATTCTGACACAGACTTGCCAAATTTTTCATGAAGTACTCTCCATCGGTTGTTGGTAGATATTGGATTGAAATTTCAAAAGCGAGGGTGGAAATTAGTTATAATGGACAGAGAAGATATTGTGATGTGGAGACGTAAATATTTGCGCCAAATCAAAAGTTTTCGTAGGAATCCGATTAAAGGTAACCATTATGTTACTGCATGATTCTATTAATATTCCAACTCATAGATTTAATAAATTCATGTGTAAGCCAATTTTATGTATTGTCTAGAAGTTAGCGCTGCTATATATACTGCTAATGTTGCAAAACTTATGTGCGTGCATGTAGTGTATAATAAGTGGCGAGTTAAGTCAGCTCCGCCTTGTTGTTTACAGCAGGATTAAACTAGCGTGAGACAGAGTATACCTACATTTTTTTTTTTTAACTTTTGTAGCACGCTTCAAAATTATCATGTGAAAAAATCGAAAGTCTTAACCAGTGAAGAGGTATTTAATTTCCTCGGTAGAACTCCCAATAAAGAAAAATATTGATATGTTTGGTACTGTGGGAGGGAGGGGGTCCTGACGATAAGATATTGTGAATATGCTATTCAGCTGTTAGAAAATACGAGTTTCAGCTATAGTTGTGAATGTATTTAAAACCTAGATTGATAAAAATTGAATTTTCACCATTATAAATTAACAGTTTGCAATTGACCAAAAATGCTTCGTCACAATCAGAAAAAATCCCTGAGGACGTTTCTTTCTGAACTTTATAAGGGAGAACGCTCTGTTGCACAGCTTATTAGAAAGAATGCACTCGAAACAATTCAAAATACAGGATATTAGCAATTATGCAGCATGTCTCATGCCGAAGCAATAAATACACAGAGACCAAGTACTGCTTAAGTCAAACAATTGCAATGCTGGGCTTCACACACAGGGCTTCGTATTTTCAATCTGATATTAAGTTTAAGATAAATAAACATCATAATGAAGATGTATTGTTTTAATGGATATATCATGAACGCTATAAATAATATTTAGTAGCAATCAAACAAGAAATTTGTTTGAATTATTTCTTTTCGTACTGTGCTACTTTCACTTTCATTTTTACTTTCTCTACCGTTCATTTATAGTAGGCTGGAGAAGCTGTCTTCAGCCTTCATTCCAAAATTACTAAATAGAAATTTCACCGGAAAAGAAAGCATTTTGGATCTCATAAATAAATAAACAGACAAAAATGGTTTCAGTGGAAGATTTCGAGTGCACAAGCATGCGCTTTCTCTCTCTCTCTCTCTCTCTCTCTCTCTCTCTCTCTCTCTCTCTCTCTCTCTCTCTCTCTCTCTCTCTCTCTCTCTCTCTCTCTCTCTCTCTCTCTCTCTCTCTCTCTCTCTGTGTGTGTGCGTGTGTGTGTGTGTGTGTGTGTGTGTGTGTGTGTGTGTGTGTGTGTGTGTGTGCGCGCGCGCGCGTGTGTGTGAATATAACTGAAAAACGCCAAGTCATTTGGAAACAACTTTCGTATGTAACTCCAGAATGTTTCAAGTACATAACAGAAAATGTTTAATTAAATTTTGCCCATCTTAACCACCCTTTACACACAACAAAGAAAAAAAATATTTTCTCAACAATAGTCCTGCCGTTTTTTGTTGGGATATTATATGTTTGAGAAAATAACACGGAGAATAAAATGCATGAATGTGCATTGCATTTTCCTGATATATAGTTTGAAATGGTCCTCGTTTTGATTTAAATGTTTGTGATCCTGTGTAACTCAAGAGTTAAGTCAACATTTTTGTTTTTTTTCTCTCTCAATGTTGCGTAATCATACATTTATATTCCGGTGTTAATCAACCCATTTTATATATAGTACTGTATAATTATTAGGTATATACAATGTATGCATTACATACCTATATTTAATTTAAAATAATCATCAGTGAGGTATGGGCGCGCTGCACTTTACATTCAGGAGGGAGGGCAGAGGGGTAATGTGACGTAACAAACCTATCTATCCGAACAATAAAATTTGTATTTATAAATGCAAGTAATTGCTGCTAAACTATGTTATATCCAAGGACATAGAGTAGTTGAGAAAATGCAAAGCTTGCACAGTTTCCAATAATATTCTCCGAATTTCTTGTCCCTGCATTTCACCTCACATTTTTAAACTGCATTGTCCTTCGATGATTATTCTTGGGCAACTTGCAATCTATCGGCGCAGCGGTGTAATTCGATTCTTAGCTTTGAAAAGCTAGAAATGTACGAGGGCTGTTCAATAAAGTATGATCACAACATTTTTTTGACAACGTACCTTTACTCATCCTCATAATTTTGATGGTCCATCTTAAAATAGTCTCTCCTGAATGCGATGCTCTTGTCCCAGCGTTTCTGCCAGTCCTCATAGACATGCTGGAAACCATTTTTTGACAGATCCTTCAAAATCGTTTCCGCAGCCTTCACCACTGCTTCTGATGATGGATAATGCCTCCCACGAAGGAGTTTCTTCAAGTTGGGGAATAGAAAAAAGTCACATGGGGCTAAATCCGGACTATAGGGAGGGTGAGGGATGCACCTCACGTTGATTTTTGCAAGATATTCAGCAACAACATTGGCAATATGCGGCCGCACATTATCGTGGTGCAGCATCCAGCCTACTTCACGGAAATGTGGTCTTTTGCGCCTGATATGGACCTGCAATGTTTTTAGGACATCCCTGTAGTATTGTCCAGTTACTGATGTGTGTGCAGGTACAACATGCTGATAAACCATTCCATGAATATCAAAGAATGAGATGACCATAACTTTCCCAGCAGAAGCAACCATTTTTGCTTTTTGGGGGTTGGTGATGGAGGAGATTTCCACACTGAGCATTTCTGTTTGCTCTCAGCATCAAAATGATGTAGCCAAGTTTCATCAGCAGTAATTACGTTCAAAATAAACTTCGGATCTTCCTCTAACATCAACTTTAACTGCATGTTACTTCTATTGCAGCGATAGCCGATATTGAACATGTCTGAACTTGCCTGGTTCTCACAGGCGGGAAGCAGGAGTGCCAATAATGAAACTACTACGGCGTGTTTGTTTTACATTAAGCTAACAGAATATAATAAGGTTGAACTTTAGTGCGAAAAATTATGACCGTAAAAAGATTATGATTATTCTCTATTGAACAGCTCTCGTATATTTATTAACATGCAGGCGTTTTTATTAAATGAAAAACAAAATCAAATGCTTTATTTATTATTAAAGGCCGGAGACGTGTGCGTGTTTTCATAGGTATACTGCACATGGACTGTACTGTAATCGGTCTCGCATATAAACAGCTGCAGGTAGGTATAGCCTGACCATGACATCCGCCTCACTCGAAAAGAAACAAAGCAGTCGCGTTATACTGCACCTTGACATTGGGATTGGGATTTCATTACGGAGGGGATTCGGTACGTAGGCCACCATACTGAACCCATTGTTCCTATGCCCCCAAGTGGGGCATCCCTGGGAGGAAGGATGAGGTAAAGGACACAGAGGGCGGCCGAACCAAGCAGCCAGGACAGTACAGAGGGCAGAGTACCTATAATTTACTTGGACAGAGACGTCCCCCGACAGGCCAGGACAACGCGCTCGCTCCCCCACAGCGGGACGGCAACGAGCCCAAGAGCCGAGTAATGGTACCAAGGCACCATCCGAGTCCGAAAGGTTCCTGGCTGGCGGTCACGAAATGGCCCAAGCAGAGGAGCGGAGACCGGCAACCGACCTACCGGAGGAGGAAGTAGTTTACCTCAGAGCATATCATCCCGCCATGCACCGCCGAGGCACCCGCCGAAACTTCTACCCTGAAAGAGACCACCAGATGAGAGATGATATGAAATGATAATGGAGATGAAATGGAGGGACAGGAAATTCGGGGGATGTAACTAACCTACCCAGCATTCGCCTAGAAACCCGGGAAAAACCACGGAAAACACCCGGAAAAACCCATGGGTCAGGTAGGTCAGCCACGGGAATCGAACCCTGGCCTCTCGAATGCGGGCCACAGACGAAACCGCCTGAGCCATCCCGCTCGGTCACCTTGACCTTGCGTCTGCATACACTTGCAAGGCAGTGCTTCACCAATAGTTCGCAGAGTACTACGTTACGTTGTTTTTGACGTTTGCGCATTTGATGGCCATGCTGTACATTTGCCCTCATTCACACTATGTGCCCAGCTAACTTGTATCCCATGGGATACAAGGCCTTTATTCATTATTATTCAATGAAACTGAAAATATTTCATAGAAGAAATAAATCTGACATTGCTTATAATCCTCCAGTTTTGTACCAGATTTTAATTAAGATGGCGATTTTTAACTGAATAAAATATTTTTTAGCTTTTAAGTGTCAAACTTTACGTTTCATAAAACTAGGTTTAAGCATTTGTTCTTTGTTTTTCGCTCTGGTTGACTCAATTACTTAGGTGTTGGCATACTGACTCCTAGGTCGCGAGTTCAGATGCATGGCTTTAAGGGTGTCTAAAAGCTACAGCCTCATGTCGATTTACTGGCATATCAAAGAATTCCCACGGAAGGAAATTCCGGCATACCGGCAGTCCTGATATGATACTGGGAACTGATAGTTTGTCAACATTCTTTACATGGCGGGAGAGATATAGAATTTCTTCCCCGTTGACCATTCTGGTGCTTTCAGTGGAGGATTTGGTGCGTCTTCATTTCCCGAGTTCTCTACACTGGTTGTATCAGTTCGATATTACCACAAGTTTTACACTGCAATAGACGGCAATGTGGAACTTACGATAGGAGGGAACTTATTGTAACTTGAAACGTGCTTTTAAAATTATG
The DNA here is from genome assembly GCA_030765055.1 of Mantis religiosa. Taxonomy (NCBI): domain Eukaryota; kingdom Metazoa; phylum Arthropoda; class Insecta; order Mantodea; family Mantidae; genus Mantis; species Mantis religiosa. The sequence continues at coordinate 220,044,448 of CM060948.1, forward strand.
GCTATTTGGGGCTAGGTGATAAAATAAGAAATTAGTCATAGCCTATCTCGGATGTAGAGGACCGATTGGGATGGCTCACTGTAGCCGACTTATCTGACCCATGTGTTTTATCAGGGGTTTTCTCGGGTCGCCAGGCGAATGCTGGGAAGGTTGATTACATCCCCCAAATTTCCTCTCCTTCCTTTCATCTCCATTATTATTTCATATCATCTCTCATCTGGTAGTCTCTTTCACGATAGAAGTGTCCGTGGGTGTCTCGGCGTTGCATGGCAGGATGATATGCTCCGAGGAAAATTCCTTCCTTCTCCGGTAGCACGGTCTCCAAGTCCGGTCTGGTGGGGCCGTTTCTGGACCACAGTTACGTGAGCTGCGGGATGTTCTGGCCTGCCGGGGAGTTTCCAACTGTAGGGACCATGCCCTCTGCGCTTGGGACGGCCACCCTCTGTCTCCTCTCGCCTCATCCTTCCTCCTGGGGCAACAGATCTAGACTGTTCGGAGCGCCGAAACCCCTCCGTACCGTAATCCAATCCAACCTGGACTACGGGTAGCATATGGGCTTCACATTCAAGAGATTCTGAGTTCGAATATCGGTTAGGGTGCGTTACCTGGATAAAATTCTTTCTTGGAGTTTCCCTTATCCCGAAAGATGAATATCGGGTTACTTTAAACTCTATGGACACCGGGTTCTTAATGTCTGTTACATATTTCACCCATTCCATTCACTATCCGATATGAACCCACCAGTTACAGGAATTTAAAACCCATAAAAAGTCATACACAATTTATACCTACATCATTTAACACATTTTTCAATCGATATTCTATGCTGTTATCGCCTGCTACGATTTCATTATGTCTCTTGTAAATCCACCTCATAAAAGGGTCTATTCGAAACTCTTTCCGATAGGCCTATAATTCCCTGTTTTCTTTTGTAATCGATTCTCTGTTATTCTATGGCTTTCTATCGCGGCAACATGTTCTGACAGTGCCGCTATGAATTCAGAATTTTTCATTCTGACTCTACGTTTCCAAACTTTAGCCTACACATGGCGAGTGTGAAAGAACAATTAATTTCCATTAATTGACCTAATAGTGGTTAACTATAAAGCCCGGGCCTTAAAGTACTTACATGTCGTAAGTGGCCATTTAGGTGGTTGTCTCATGTGTTTATGAGAACTCTTAAGTGGCTCACCGGGAAAATACGAGTCAGTTGGAGAATTTAATGTCATATCGCCATGTTGGACATAGTAGCTCAATGGTTAGAGTGGCTGTATAGAGACCAGAAGATCCGTGGTTCAAATCTCGGTTGTGGCATTCAATTTTTTTTTTATTCTGACTCTACGTTTCCTTGTACATACTTTTTCAATATAGGTTCTGTGAACTTCACTCGGCTTATGAATGTAATATATTTCTTTATTTTGTGTGTGTGTGTGTGTGTGTGTGTGTGTGTGTGTGTGTGTGTGTGTGTGTGTGTGTGTGTGTGTGTGTGTGTGTGTGTGTGTGTGTGTGTGTGTGTGTGTGTGTGTGTGTGTGTGTGTGTGTGTGTGTGTATTGTGTGACAAGTATTTTTCAGTATATTTTACATTGGTAAATGAAAGTAACGGGAGAGTCAAACCCCCCTCCAAACTAGACTAGAAGATGATGTAAACAGCAAACGAGAAGAGGGACGAAGGTTATTTAACACGCGGTGAACCGCGAGAACATGATTGTCCATACTGGCTCTAAGTTGCGGGGAACTCAACTTTGAGACACTACTGCCCGATTTCACCAACAGATGTTAAGGCTTAATACGAGTTTAGCAATAGTTAAAACAAAAATTACATTTCACCAACATGTGTTAGCTTAACACTCGTGTTAAATCTCTTGTTAAACAAGCCAAATTTCCTTTGTTAAGTCCTTAACAATTGTAAATAGTCAGGATGGCGGGTATGAATTCAGCTGTTGGCGTCGACTTGCTATATATATAAGACAGTCTAAATAGCATTCGTAATTGAGTACGGCCTATGAGGAGAAATGATTTTGAGGAGCTACGAGAAGAAAATTTTCTACAGAGGTATAGACTGTCGAAACAGGTTGTTATGAAGGTTACAGCGGAAGTACATACAAGAGAGGTAAGAACGTGCATCGAAAGGAATGCCGATCTCGCCTTTGCTTCAAGTATTAATAACTTTGCGATTTTATAATTTACTGAATTATGTGGATAATACACTGTCCACCTCCCGTCTTGAAACGTTCAAGCCACTTGTCCTTCTTCGCTCCATGTTTTAAATTTACGTAATACTGAGTTAGAACATGCATCGAAAGGAATATGCGGATCTCGCCATTGCTTCAAGTATTAATAACTTTGCGATTTTATAATTCACTGAATTATGTGAATAATACACTGTCCAGCTCCCGTCTCTTTTCCTTCTTCGCTCCTTGTTTTAAATTTACGTAATACTCAGAACATGCATCGAAAGGAATAAGCGGATCTCGCCTTTGCTTCAAGTATTAATAACTTTGAGATTTTGTAATTCAAGTACACTGTCCACCTCCCATCTTGAAACGTTCAAGTCACTTGTCCTTCTCACCTCGTTTTAAATTTACGTAATACTGAGAAGTTGTTTGGTGCTTGTAGTAATGACACATGCATTTGAATTAAATTCGTTTCCAATACTTCCCACGTGACATCTTTCTCTTTTACATTCACCGCATCCGTGCTCTTATTTTCCACGATATCCTTACGCTTCGTCACCAATTCAATTAACAATTCTTTCTCTATCGATGAGAAATTTGTCTCGTGGCTTTTGTTTACGATTTTGTTCACCCACCATTTTCTCAGTTGTCTGCAGACAAAAATGAAAACAAAAGCGCATCGGAGTACGTTCATAAAATAATAGGACTCATCCATAGTCTACCACAGCTGTAATATTTACAAGTTTCTTGCCGTTAACACGTGTTTGTTACCATTTTCAGAAAACAGGTTGGTGAAATGCAAGAAATTTAACAGTAGTGTTAGCGCTGTGTCAATTGTTACGTTACATTTGTTAACGTCAATTTTAACATCTATTGGTGAAGTCGGGCACAGAAGTTCCTAAATATATATTTATCTCTACCCATTCTTGGTATATGCTAATATTTTGGCATTCAAGGAACAAAATTGGCCTTAAAAGGTTCTCTAAGGCCGTATTCACAATTAAAATTAAGTATCAGCATAACGATAACTTGAAAACCAGACGTGTATTGTAATGAAACTATTCGTAATAAATCACGTGCGAATAAAAACAAATACTGATTAACCGTAGTGTCAGAAGCTTGCAAGTTTTAAGCATTAGAGCTTGCTTACGTCAAACGTAAAAAACTAGCCAAACAGAGACGGATGCTCATCCCCTGATTGTTGTATCAGTTTCCTTCAGATCTCCCTTGCCATGTGTTGATTCGCTAACACACGTCCTGTGTTAAGATCCCGGACCGGAATCACTGGAATATCCCTAACAATCGCAGCATAACAGCGATAAAAGGAGATGTTCCTTTGAGATTTTAGCATCCTTTAAGCGAGTTTAATTTGATAATGTTCATAACCTCTCTTTTCAGTGGTCACTTAGAGGACTGCCATATTAGCTCAGCTGTTTAAAGCTCTTGTGGTTGGCTACTGCTTAAGTTCGCATATCTCAATGTGAACAACAGCAATCTCTTTATGGGGGTGCAGGACCGAAGCTTACCGCGGTCAGAAAAATAGCCCTGAATCCTCCTGGACCCTTAAAGGTCCCTAATTACATAGCCCCTAAGCCTTCCGGTTCCAGTCTCTAATTACAGAAGTCCAAAGCCTCTTGGTAGAAACAGTTAATAGTTCCAGGTATTTATAATATTTGATGAAGCATTACATACTTCTGGTCGAAGTTACATTTTTTGCGTTCCTGTTTAATAACAAAGAAACACGGCCCTAGTACTAAAGGAAAATGAACATCTAATGCTTAAATTGGAATTAATAGTTGAAGTTAGTTTAGCGTTACCCAGGATGCACCACGAGGAGGCGAACTGGCTCGCACCCCAAAAGATTCCACATGTATCAGCTTCGTCAGTATTTCTTTATTTTCTGTAATTTACTCACAATAGAACCGCATTTAGATGCTTTGTTATTTTGACATTGTAAACCTATATCATACAGTAATAAGTATTTTCGTCTTTAAAATAAGCGGTATTTTCACTTTAGGATTTTATTTCCATGTATTTACAGGTCTCGTTCTATAAAAAATCCACTTCACGTATTCCATTCTTGAAATTTTTCCAGCTTTGAAATTTTCTACTTGCTGCATCATGAGTTTCACAAAGTATTCAGATCACAACTTTTAACATTGCACGTCCATTGCGCTACCCCACTTTTTAAAGACTTCTGGAATCCGAAAGTGTAACTGTTCCGAAGTAGAATTTTCCTTCCTGTCCTATTCACCATAATTTCATTCACGTTGGAAAATACGTTAACTGTGAACTAATTTGTCGTACAGTGAAGAAATCAAGGAAAATTTTGGGCATACCCATACCACCCCACCTGCTGCCCAATTACATCGGTTTCGCGGGAGGTTTGGGGGTTGTTACCTGCTAAGCTTACCTTGGTACGGGAGGCTTCGGTCCTATCCAAGTTTTATGGCGTTATGTGAATGGATCCTACATTTTGGCATCATTAGATGATGATGATGATGATGATAATAATAATAATAATAATAATAATAATGATGATGATGATGATGATGATGATGATGATGATGATAATAATAATAATAATAATAATAATAATAATAATAATAATAATAATAATAATAATAATAATAATAATAATAATAATAATAATAATAATAATAATAATAATAATAATAATAATAATAATAATAATAATAATAATAATAATAATAAATAATGCCTGCGACATTAAGGTCTGTTAAAATTATCACTGCTATGCGCAACAATGCAACATCTTGTATTAAGTCAACTATTATTTATGTCAAGTAACGATGAGTAGTTGAGCAAAGAAGTGAACGGTGACTAAATTCGTGAGGATCCAATATCGACTGTGTGTAAGAAAGTTTATTTCCACCGACTTTCACTACAGAAATAAGGTATTGGAGCTACAACGATGACTCGGTGACTCCTCGGCCAACCTTAATGAGTTTATATTTAACCACAAAAAAAGCTTGTCTGTCAACTTATAAAGGGACGCTTTTCTTAGAAACGTAATTTGTAAAACGCGTTACTTCCTCTACATTTTATGTTGCATGGAAAGGACTCCAGAAAAATGCCCAAGGTCATTAGCAACGCTATTTTTGTGCATAGCATTCCTTATAGGTATTTCTTAAGGGAAAGAATTAGTGAAATTAGGTTAAAAATAGCCCTAATTGAGGAACATTTATGTCCTTGTAACGTTTTACTGTTTAGTTACACATTTTGTTTCCCTTACTGGATTATTCTTATATTTTCCGCTTTATCCATTAGCAGTGGTACGAAGCCTGCTATATGTTGAATTTTTAGATAGCTTTTCTTCATAGAGTCCTGCGCCGTGACGTAGGCAGCATGCAGCAGTCTTGTTGAAAATATGCCTTTGTGTACTGAATGTCACACAAATATTCCAGGAATGGTTTGATTATTGCATCCCTGCACCTCTGTCCATTAACTGTTTCCTCTTAGAATATAGGCCCTGTAATTCGAGAGGCATTCACAGCACACCAAATATCAATTTTCTGGTCATGCAATGGCATTTTGTGCAAAATATGGGGGTTTCTGTATTCCAGTATCTGTTTTGTGACGATACATGACCATGTAACAAAAACCATGCTTCGTCTGTGGCAAAAAAAAAAAAAAAAAAAAAAAAAAAAAAAAAAAAAAAAACTTGGGTCCATAGAGCCATCATTAACTTAACTCGCCATCCAACTGCAGAAATTTACCCTACTCCCAAGATCACGTGGTTGCAGTTCCTGAACTACGGTTATCTTATATGGCTTTAATTTCAGAAGTTTAGTGGCCTTTTAAGCCAAGAATTGTAAAACGCCCGTTTCCTGTGACAACCTAATCAGAGATTTTCTTGGGCTACATTCTAACTTTTGTCCTATCCCACCGACCTTTCGCTCTGTAATCACATGGCGAGTTGTTTTGGGTTCCTTAAGGGAGCCAGTTTTTCTGAATCTCTCACGTTTACGAACTGTCTGTGAGGCGTAAGAATACCAGGAAATCGGTCTGCAAATAGACGTGTCATAAGACTCTGTTGGCACGTAGGAACCATGCAAAATATGCGGCGTGCTAAAGTATATGCACTTCTTTGAATTATAAGAGAATCAATGACAATTTTATCACAAATAACTGAACCAGAACCCGCACTAACAACGGCCGAACATGCACTCACACGGAGAAAGGCGGGTACTAGGAACGGTGAGTAGCACTGCGTGCACGCAGCTACCTCCCACCGGTCGGCCGCCGTCAGTGATGAACAAGGCACTGTAAAAGAAATATTGCAATTTCACTTAGAAATTTGATGTCAAGATTTCACCAAAACGCACGTTTTGCGGTATATTAATTTAAAAAACAAAGCTTATGGTGCGCGCACAGCGTAACACAAATAGCGAACGTTGGATAATTACCAAAGATAAACAATATTCTTATGCATAGCTCATCATTATTAATAATACAAAAAATAAACACAATCAAGACAAATTCTAATCTTAATTAGAAAAACAATAGTTCAGCATCTTCCAAGAATAGACACAAAAACATTCAAGAAAATATCTTCAACTCAAACTTCCTCTTACATGGAAGCTTTCGTTGTTGTTTCTTTTTATTTACTCAAACGATTAACAACATGTATATCTTAAATTTTGTCTACTAGCAGTCTGTGAAGTCCTCTTCCTTTTGAACTACTTGATAAGTTTTCTTACAGCAAGGGCTGAAGTTTTCCTGGCAGTATAATAATTCTAAATTTAGAATTAATTTTCTTACTTATAAAATTTATAGTATTTCAGAAGTTATTCTAATGTCTTCGGGCCCGCCATGGTAGCGTAGATGGTAGCATGTCTGCCTCACGTTCAAGAGGCCCCGAGTTCGAATCTCGGTCAGTAAGGCTTTTTCCGGGTTTTTTCTTTATACTGAAAGACGAATATCGGGTAACTCCAAGTTCCATGGACCCCGGACTCATTTGAGCATCATTTCACCCATTCCATTCATCGTCTGATATGACTTAACGTTGGAGGATGTATATTACAAAAACATGTCTTTGGTTTCAATCAAACTTCAAGCAAAGGCACAAGTTTAAGGATTTCATCTGTATTAAAACCCCAGAGAGAGAGAGAAAAAAGATTGTTGTGGCTTTTCAAACGCCATCACATATCTATACACATTGTACGGGAAGAGAAAAACATGAAAAAAACAACAGAGAGGCAAACGAATGAGAGAAAAGAAGGGAGAAATGAGAGAAGAGACATCTGGGAGGTGATATAGGGGCGGAAAGGGAGAAGCAGCGAAAGCTGGATAAAGGAGTGTACGTCTGTGTGTGTGTGTGTGTGTGTGTGTGTGTGTGTGTGTGTGTGTGTGTGTGTGTGTGTGTGTGTGTGTGTGTGTGTGTGTGTGTGTGTGAACAGTATAACTCGAAAACCAAAAGCCTGTTAAATAGCAAAGAAACGAAATGTGTAACTTAGTAGTAAAACACTATCTACATTAACAAAGAGTAGAAACAAACAAGCTTTTCTAAAAACAATTTATAGAAAAAATAGAGGAAGTCAAGTGAATTAATTAACATCAAATTTTAGGTCCGTAATCAACACCAATTTTAACTTCTCGCTTCCATCCCTGTTTACTTCTATATGCCTAGAGTTTGGACCTAATTTCAGAAACATACGAAGGGGAATCCCACCTGTTATCTTGTCGCTTTGTTTACACAGCACAGCAATGCTCAAAGAAGAGCTTAAGAGAATTTCTACTCTTTGTGTCATCTACGGCGGAAACAAAACATTTGGCAAACAAAAACCACGCCACATCTGGACCGTAACGTGCCATTCTCCGTCCTCTTGCAAACAATCAGCTCAAGGTTTAATTTGATTACACTACGCGTAACAGGAGTGAGGTTTTGCTTCATCCGAAGGCGTTTATTCCTATTCCACATCCATCAGTATTTAAACATTTATCTTTCTGTCGCTTCAACTCTTCTGGTCAACATAAACATGCACAACGTTAAAGCATATATCCATCGAAGTTTTAGAGGTTGTACCGAGCATCGCTATAAAAGACAAAGCTTTACATCATACGTACTCTGGAAGTCAATGTCTGCTTCCCAACATTGTAATAGCTCCTTGATGTTATAATTCTTTGTACACTTGAGGGCAGAACATAGTGGCCTTCCTCAGTAACTTACCCACTGCTGACCACACACCAAGGAGCAAGTGAGTCTTTACAGATTTACCACGTCCTATTTTGCTCTAACTAACCGGCTTTGCGAATTTTCTCACGTTGTAGGTTATGAACGCATTAATTGTATTTAATTAAAGATTTTTAAATGCCAATTTATCCCTACTTTTCCCGTGGCGTTTATCACATTCTAAATAACCCTTCTTATTGCCTTAATTTGCAAATACTTATACTTCTCTCGTATAGAAAACCATTACTTGGTCACGCAAAGAGAACGGAATTTCAAAGCTGTCACATATTGATCAGTTCTTTAAAAGATCTGTCACTTAATACTACTATATTCTCCTCTTCCCAATGCAATGATAAAGAAGCATGTGATGAAACTATTTTTTTCAAATGATAATCTCAATAAATATGAACTAAATAAAAGAATAAGTATTTTAGGAACAGTTTATGCAACAGTGAGAGAGCCCGCCTCGGTAGCGTAGATATTTGCGTGTGTGTCTGCATCACGTTCAAGATGTCCCGAACTGGAATCTCGGTCAGGGTGAGTTACCTGCATAAGATTTTTCCGGGGGTTTCCCTTATCCTGAAAGACGAATTTCGGTTTGCTCTAAGCCCCAGTTTATGCAACAGTTAGAGTGCCCGCCTCAGTAGCGTAGATGGTAGCGTGTCTGCATCACGTTCAAGAGGTTCAGAGCTCGAATCTCGGTCAGGGTGAGTTACTTGGATAAGCTTTCTTCCGGGGTTTTCCCTGATCCTGAAAGACGAATGTCGGGTAACTCTAAACTTCCGGGACCCCGGACTCATTTGAGCACCATTTCATCAATTTCATTCATCATCCGATATGACTTATCGTTGGAGGACGTAACACAAGAAAAGAGTGAGAGAGAAACTCTGTAAGTAAATATATTATATTTTTGTTGATATTCACTATGGAAATGATGTGCCAACCATTCAACATTTTCTACATTACATCCTTAAAGCCATTTGCAGTCCTTTATGGGATTTTTTGTACATGATTTATAAAGTTCTTTTCTCTCGTGCACTCCCGGCATATCTACACCATATCTACTCACAACCGGAGTCATCTATTGAGGTACATCAGACAAACTCCACTGAAGTGTGTGCCATCTTCCACCCGCTGACTGAGGCACCATATCTTCGACTAAGGGGCAAAGTCAAAGCTCTTTATTCGCATTAAATTGAGTCGAATGCGAGTTCTGAGTCTCACCTCAACTTTATTCACACCACCTTATTTCAACACCACATTCATTTATACCTATGATCAGACATGTAATATTAATGAACACATTGAATAAATTCAATTTATAATAAACATTATTGGTTTTTTATGGTAGAGTGATAAAATGGAGTTTTATTTTCCGAGAAGAAATGTTTGCGAAACCAGGCCGTAGACCACGTTTAACAATTCCATGTACAAAATAAAATTACTTTTAAACATTTAACATATATGGCATACATTATTTTCTAGAGAGCTCCGAAATCCGTAGAATAGTAATATTACGTTTATTCGAGGCATAAAAGGAATGGCGCCTAGTGCGAGATCAATATACATATGTAGGCAGCGAGAACATAAATGTTTTATTGTTTTGTTAATTCGCTAGCTTTACCTTAAACTAGACAATGAAGAAATTATATACTATATCATACTGTTTCTTTTTGTTTCTTTTTGTTGTTCCAAATTTTAGGTAGCAACCAGAGTTACCCTTTAGGCATCTTGCTCGGTCTTGGAATTCAATTTCATTCATATTTGCACGTGTCGCAATGTTATCAATTATTCAGGTCAACAGTAAAAGAATAATGATCCTGATTAAAGAAAGTATAAAGCTTCCGACACAAACAAGTTAACTGGACAACACACTGGGCTGAATCGAAGTATGATGATTTGAGCTGTAAATAGTTAATGAGGAATAGCATAATATAAAAAAGTAAATGGGCTGTAAAAGCTTATCAATCAAATTGATTAATTATAAATATGCACAAATACAAAGGTTAACTATCATATGATAGGATTTGATACGAAAGTTGGTAACTGTAGTTGCATAAAGTGTTACGACACAAGTTATAGTACCAGCTGTCTTAAAAGAAAAGGATTAGCTCCAGAGGAGTAAAATTTGGCTTTCGTGTCAATAGATTGTTATACAAGAAAGTTGTGTTGTCCTACATAAGAATGCAGCATATGCAAGGCTTCCCTTGTGAAATGAGACGTATAACTAACACAAAGAGAAACCTGTATCTGTTCGTTAAGGAAGGCGCCGACTTTACCTGACAACCTTCTCCCACATACCTGGATTCACTTACACCAACTTCTTAGTCAAGCACAGGCTTTAACCGAAACGTATTACGATTATAGAACGTGTCACGAGAAATAAGGAGCCACGATTCCGGTATTGGTGAATAATTTGTAAATTTCTGGGCTTTGAGTACAGAAGTAAAGAGATTAAAGCACCAAAGCTCTTTGCTTTCATCATTTGGTTTCTCAAGGTGCTAATATTAAATTTACCAAGTCATTGATAGATAGAGTCAACATTAAAAATTCAATGCCATGGTCGGAATTTGAACCATGGATCTCCTGGTTTCCATCCAGTTGCTCTAACCCATTGAGCTACCATGGAAACTTGCCGTCACGATATTAAATTCTCCATTTGACACGTATATTTCCCCGGTAAACTACTAGAGGCTCTCGTATTCGAGATACACCGTTTGTGGCGACTTACTATCGTAAGTACTTGATTCCTGGGCTTCATCATTAACTCTTATTATTTTAGTTAATTGATGGAAATTAATCATTTCTTCACACTAGCCGTATCTTAGCAAGTAATTACCCACGTACTCAGGAAGTAAACAGGATAAATATTCATGGAATTTGCTCTGGATATAAATTCAGTTTTATGGGTCTACTATGCATTTGCATAGGCGCATACCTTAAAGCCATTAGCATGTGTGTTTGAAGAAAAGTGGTAGATATTAAAAAAAAAATTGCTTAAATTAAAATATGAGGCCTTCAATATCTTAAACCTCTGGATCCAAGTTATCAACAAAATATCATTAATTTATGTTTTAAGTAAATAAATCAAAGTTGTAACATGAAAGTTACACAAGAAAATCACGTAAATCACGTGATATGAGGTGTTTTCACCTTACTGCTATGAACACTACTATGTCAGTAGAAAAAGTGGACTATACCAGAGGATGGGTGTTACCTACAAGAGCTTGAAAAGCTGACCACAATCTTTTTAACTTTCTTTAGTAATAGAAAACCTCAATGTTTTGACTGTGGTTTTGTGCTGTTATAAGCAGAACATTCGTAATTCATTCTTTTTATTTCGTCTTGATGGGGGGCATTAAATCTTGTTTGGCAGTTTGCATTCCATTTCGTTATCCATTTAGAAATCAACAACTGAGGCTTTCCCTTTACACATCAATAATTCTTTGTATCTAATTTTGGTAAGAAAAAGTGATCCATCCATACATCAGTAAACACATGAAATTGAATGGAGGATGTTCGATCGGTCTAGTGCACTTGGTTAACATCTCGCCAAATTTGTAGGCTTGCCTGGTAACAGAGAGACAGGTTACTGTCATCTACCCAACTTTTCGCCCCTGGAGAAAAGGGTGGTTCCAAGAAATACAAATGCTCTCACTTCACAGTGTGTTCAAAACAATAGCGAAGAAAGTAACAGAGTGTAAAAAGTGCATAAATAATGAAAATAAGCATTTACTTTTGCATTTCTGTAACGTTTATCTATGACAGGAAGAGGAGCTACACATACTACCCAAAATTTGCAAATGATGAATCTGCAAATTATTACAAAACCTCTCTCTGTGTTCGCAAATGTTCGCACCTGCTGTATTTGGTGCTAGGCGCGTGACTACCTGCTCCTAGCAACCGCCTAATGATGTAAACTATAATGATACCTGACCTTCATAGAAGTACTAATATGATCTCTAGGAGTCCGGCTATGGCAGTGAATTTTTCAGTCTGGCTCTACTCATCCAAACCTTAGCCTACATCCTAACCTTCCTACAGTGTGGAACAAATGATTATTTCCATCAATTTACCTGAAATAAAAACATAGTGGTTTAATTATGAAGCCTGGGACTTAAGTACTTACAGCACAGTAAGTCGCCAAAAAAAGGTGCGTGTCTCATAGCATATGAGAACCCCTAGTGGTTTACCGGGAAACATATGAGTCAGCTGCAGAATTTAATGTCATGTCGAAATGTTGGCCATAGCAGGTCAGTGGTTTAGAGCAACGGTACGGAGATCTGTGGTTCAAATCCCGGCTGTGGCATTGAATTTTTCAGTCTGGCTCTACTCATTCAAAACTTAGCCTACGTCCTAACCTTCCTACAGTGTGGAAGAAATTATTTCCATCAATTTACCTAAAATAAAGACATCGTGGTTTAACTATGAAGCCTTGGACTTAAGTACTTACAGCACAGTAAGTCGCCAAAAAAGGTTCATGTTTCATAGCATATGAGAACCCCTAGTGGTCTACCGGGAAACATATGAGTCAGCTGGAGAACTTAATGTCATGTCGGCATGTTGGCCTCAGTAGCTCAAATGGTTAGAGCAACCGCACGGAGAGCGGGAGATTCGCCGTTCAAATCCCGGCTATGGCATTGAATTTTTCAGTTTAGCTCTACTCATCGAAACCTTAGCCTACGTCCTAACCTTCCTACAGTGTGGAAGAAATGATTATTTCCATCAGTTTACCTAAAATAAAAACATAGTGGTTTAACTATGAAGCCTGGGACTTAAGTACTTACAGCATAGTAAGTTGCCAAAAAAGGTGCGTGTCTCATGGTATATGAGAACCCCTAGTGGTCTACCGGGAAACATATGAGTCAGTTGGAGAATTTAATGTCATGTCGGCATGTTGGCCATAGTAGCTCAGTGGTTTAGAGCAACCACACGGAGAGCGCGAGTTTCGTGGTACAAATCCGGGCTATGGCTTTGAATTTTTCTATCTGGCTCTACTCATCCAAAGCTTTGCCTGCACACGGCAAGTGTGGAAGAAATGATTATTTCCATCGAAGTAATGGTTTGGTCATGAATAATGAATTATTATAAAATTGGTGAGCCTGTCTTTCACGAGGTTACTTTTTTCACATTCACCTGTCTTCATTACAGTCGTAATAGCACATTATGCATAATGATGCACTAAATACATACCTATTAATGCATCTACATCAATATGTAACGCATGAGGTCCAAGATAAAGTGACAAGCAAATTACTATTACTGCATAAGAACATGGGGTGCGGGGTTAACTTTTTATGTTCCGTACCTGTTGCATAATAAACTACCAAGGTTCGAATGAACTTTCTTTCATACTGAGCCAGATGGGTCAGACTGTACCATCTTGATCTCATTCGGCAGATTTCGGTTTCATACAACAGGAATGTTCCCTTTTATTTCACTTCCTCCATCCTTCTAGGCTGGCACCTAGCATACGACGGTCTGGCCACATTTGTTCTTGTGGGGGGAGGGGGCGGTTCGTGTTCGAACATGCGGCTTAGATATGAGTGTTTTTGGGAGAAACTTCTGGCAAAATTCCTGCTGTCGGAGAAACCTGTTCAAACCTGTCGTGTCTTTGGGGTAACCTGTCCAACGTGTTCGTGTAGACAAGGAACCCTATTTTTGGGCATGCCGTGTGGATACTTAGAAGAAGCACTCTTTCCGAAACTAACCCTTCGGATAAAGGAAGTATTCGGGAGTAGTGAATTCAGGATGATAAATACATTTTGTTAATAACACAATCCATGGCGTAATAGCCCGCAGTGGACCTGAATCTGCCAACCCAACTGCCCGCCTCACGCCCACATACACAAGCCAGAGGTGGGCGATCATCCAACCGATACGGGAAGGAAATGTGGTGAGGACCTCGGCGCCCCTCCGCAGCCGGAAAGTTGGCTTTCTAGACCAGGGTTCGCTTCCTTGCGTAGTTCCTCAATTTCCTCATGATGCTGAGGGCAACAGTCCTAAACCTGGGACTTAGAATCCGCACCCCCAGGGATGGGATCGATCCTAGATAACGAAAGCACAGCGCTATAGCCCACTACGCCACGGCGCAGGACACCTTAGTAGTAGTAGTAGTAGTAGTAGTAGTAGTAGTAGTAGTAGTAGTAGTAGTAGTAGTAGTAGTAGTAGTAGTAGTAGTAGTATTTAGACGAGGCGTGTCCGTAAAATAAGGTCTCCAATTTTATTTAATATAGGAAACATGTTTACTGCCATGTTATATTGATTGGAAGGCGGAACTTACAGCTATATTTTCAACGTAATCACCATTGCGATCAATGCATTTTGCATGCGCTGCGGCAGTTTTTGTATACTATTGTCATAGCACTCTCCCGCCCAGTTGCGCAGGTAGCGCTAAACCTCGTTTTTCAGATCATCGTCGGTCTGGAAATGTGTTCCACCCAGGTGTGACTTCAACTCAGGAAACAGATGATAATCACTAGGTGCTAAGTCTGGACTGTAGGGGGATGTCCCATCCGAACTGGGCCAGATCAGCCGTTGCATGTGCAGTATGGGGACGAGCTTTGTCGTGATGAAAAATAACTCCATTCGTCAGCATTCCCCTCCTTCGATTCTGAATGGCACGTCACAATTTTTTTTTAAAGTCTCGCAGTAGCTAGCGGCGTTTATTGTTGTGCCGGTAGGCATAAACTCGCAAAACAATACACCTTTTCTGTCCCAGAACACACTGGCCATCACTTTGACAGCAGAAAATGTCTGAACTTTCGCGGCTTCGGCGAATTCGAATACTGCCACTGACGAGAACCTTCTTTAGTTTCCGGTGTTGTGTAGTGCACCCAGGTTTCATCGCCAGTGACAATTGAATCCAATAATTCCTCGCACTGTTCTGCATAGTGCTCCAGGAATCAGTGGGCCGCGTCAACACGTTGCCGTTTAAGGTCTTCGGTGAGCATTTTGGGGACCCACCTCGCACACACCTTGTGATAATGCAAATGTTTGGTCAAAATCTAGTAAATCGTAGTCTTACTGACTTCAGGGATAAGTTCGCACAGCTCGCGAACTGTCACACGCCGATCTTTAAGCATTTCTTGCTCCATTTTGCAATTGTTTCAGCTGAAACCGAAGGTCGACCAGAACGCTGTTCGTCATGGACGTCTGTACGTCCGTCTTTGAACTCTCTGACCCACTTTCGTACGCTTTTGACTCCATACACTGTAGCTCATAGACTTTGCATAACTGAAGATAAATTTCAGTGGGCATAGTGCCCTTGGCACTCAAAAAACGGATCACTGCACGCAACTCGCACTTGGCGGCGGAAGTGATAGGAAGCTCCTTCGCAAACGGCTGCCCAGCCAAGACTAATGGTTGAAACGGGTTCGTTGTGGTGAGGATTTGAAGGGTGAAACCAAGCTACATGGCAGTGTTGCCGGATCTCGCGTAATATCGTTCCTCACGGATCCAGCGCCTTGGAGACCTTATTTTACGGACAAGCCTCATATCATGTTATATGTTTTCTCATAAACGATAAAAAGACGCGTTTAATATAAATGTTTTAAAGTTTTCAGAACTATGCGTTTCTACAAAATATAGTACAGGGAAAGTAATTGTTACAAGAAAAACCTAACAGTAAAAGCAATTCACGTATTATAGTTGCCAGTTCAGATTTCCATCACTGTGTGAATGACGTAATGTTACATTAAACAGCAATTTGTATACCTATCATTTCCACCAAATCCGTCACTTGGTTTATCAACATACCTTCGTTTGTGTAGAGTGTAGAATTCCTGAGAGTCCTATTTTTTTCTTATCTTTCCTGAAGTAGGGGGAAGGAGAGAACGACGTATTGGCAGTTGATTGCAATGAATTTCTAAATAGTCAGCTCTACGAAATATGTGATTGCCTATGCATTAGGACTGGACGGTTACTTAATATTTCATTCAGCTTCATGTGTTTATTTTCAAAGATAATTTTGCAAACAACCTATTACCACTTAAACATTCTTTACTGTTACGAACTAACCTTCAATCTTCCGCCCTCCGCAGTTAGAGAAAATAAGGGTGAAAATCCGGCACTGTGACAGAAGAATGTTTTTAAAATATTTTTAAAAACTGATGTGTTTTATTCACATGAATTTCTCTAAATCAACTGAAAGAAAGAGAGGGAAGGTGGAAAACACCTCCTTTCACCAACTGCGACAGAATGACCCACTTACTCGTGGTTACTAAGTTCCAGTGACAGCACTGTGGTGATGTTCTTACGCGCAGGAAATATAAGGTGTATACCTTCATCCGCCTTTGAGTACTAGGTCTGTCTCTCTTTGGCTTGGTCATTGGTGGGAGGAATAGCATGTATAGGGGAAGCAAGCACGTGGTCAGCGCTTGAGTACCCCTGCCCTACAGACTGTCGCGAGACATTGTTGTGGCGGGCGCAGCCGACGCACGCGAAAGAGACAGATAGGGCATTGCGGAGATAAAAGCTTGCCGAAACAGAGAAAGAAAGAGACAGATAGATGTCTGGAAGTTTCGTCTTTCTCTTGCCGTCTTGATTGTTACCGAGCATTCCACTAATTTCTAGAAGCAGGGGCTGGAGATATAAAAGCGCCACAACTGTCAACGCAGTTGTTCAGTTGTTGATGGAGTGTAAGTTGTGCAGTCGGGTCGCTAGTGAGCTGTTTATTATTGTGTAGCCATTTGAAGCGTACCGCAGTAATTTATTTTGTTTGTTTACGTGTGGTGAAGCAACGAGGGACCGTGTTGTTGTATGTTACATCATCCTGCTACTGTGAAGGCAGTTCAGAGTGTGTTTCTACTGGAAATAAAGAGCATTTTGAATTGCTGCAAGCTAGACTTTTAATTCAACGAACTCACAAAGTCACAACACTATCGTTTATTAGAAACCTTATTATTCTATCTGGTTCATTTTAGTCGAAATAGCCTTTACAGGAAAAGCAACAATATATACCACTTCGTTATAGATACAAAGGAAGCAGCGATAACTAATCAAATGTTTAGGAACTGGTCGCTAGTCTTAAAATTCCACATTTTTCCCATGTCATTCAGAAAAACAACTGAAAATCGACAGGACTTTAACTTTAAAAAGTGAAAATATTGAACAAATTGAATGCATCATATGGATATCTCGTAAATGGCTTTTGCCACAAGCCCGCCTCGGTAGCGTAGATGGTAGCGTGTCTGCCTCACGTTCAAAAGGTCCCGAGTTCGAATCTCGGTCAGGGTGAGTTACCTGGATAAGGTTTCTTCCGTGGTTTTCCCTTATCCTGAAAGACGAATGTCGGGTAACTCTAAGCTCCGTGGACCCCGGATATGATATAACTTAACGTTGGAGGACGTAAAAAACAGAACTTGTGCCACAAAAGGTTATTTCGAATAATTCTGTTTTAAAAATATGTAAATAGTTTGTTTAGTCCATTTTCCTCTATCGCTTAACGTATGCCGGTTATATAAGATGATATAAAATGCCTCCCAAATGAGAAGGACTTGAAGAACTATTCGCAAAAAGATTAATAAGATATGCTTTTTAGTGATATGTTTGATATATCGCATTTTGATCAAAATAACTAAATCCATTTTCAGATAATTAAAAATATTGAAAATATTCCGTATAAAGGGTAGCTAGGGAAAGGTATTCTCTTATAAATCTTACCAGCGCTTCTTTTGAAGTTTCTTAAATTAAATATCAAGTTTGGTATTTATCCGACTTCCCGTTTTTGAGTTATGTTCACGCACGCGCGCGCACACACACGCAGGCACGCACACACACACAAACTTCACGTGTGGACATATGTATTTTTTTAAATGTCTTAAATGTCTTGAAACATGTATTTCGCTAAAATTTCGAAATCGAAGCGAATCAATATCTTGCGCTATATAGAGTCAACATGGAACATTCAATGCCATGGCCGGGATTTGAACCACGGATCTTCTGGTTTCCGTCCAGTCACTCTTACCCATTGAGCTACCATGGCCAACGTGCCGTCCTGACAGTAAATTGGCCACGCCGTGGCTCAGTGGTTAGACCGCTTGGCTCTCACCAAGGCGGCCCGTGTTCGATCCCAGGCGACCGCAAAGTGAGATTTATAGTGGACAAAACGGCGCTGGGGCGGGTTTTCTCCGGGACCTCCGGTTTCCCCTGCCATCTCATTCCACCGGTGCTCCATCTTCACCTCATATACCATCAGTGTCATCGCCTGCGGTGCCGTATGGTAGTAAAAGCGGGCGTTAAACACTACACTACACACTGACATTAAATTCTCCAATTGACTCATATATATTTTCCTGGGAAACCGTTTAGGTATCTCGTATTCGTTTTTGGTGACTTACTATTGTACGTATGAGGGTGAGTGAAATGAAAACCTTAAATTTGTAATAACAAATCGAAATTTCGCGTCGTTATTATGTAAGTTGGTAAGCGTGGTAAAAACAGCGTGCAGAATGGCCTGTAGGTGGCAGCATAGTGCAGATGCTCATATACCGCCGCAGTATCAGTATAAAGATAGCCGCCTCACTTGCGACTTGCACCAGGTAAGAACAGCGTTCTGTTATTCGGTTTTTGCGTAGTGAAGGTGTGCAACCTATTGAAATTCATCGACGAATGAAGGTTCAGTACGCTGATGCACGTTTGTCACAGCAGCAAGTCTACGAATGGAGTAAGAAGTTCGCAAATTGTGTGACTTCAGTGGAAGATGCTCCACGTCCAGGTCGGGCACAACGAGTTGTGACTCCACAGAACACTGCAGCAGTTGAAGCCATAGTGAAGGAAAACCACCGAGTGACACTGAATGACATTGCAGCATGTTTATAGATTAGTCATGGGTCAGCACACCACATTGTGCATGATGTGCTCCAGTTTCACAAGTTTCTGCAAGATGGGTACCAAGGCAGCTGACTCCTGAAATGAGAGAACAATGTGTTGAAGCTTGTGGACAACTTCTTCGGCTCTTAGAACGGGAAGATGATGGCTTCCTTGCAAGAATCGTTACTGGGGACGAAACTTGGGTTCACTTCCACCAACCGGAGGCGAAGAGAACGAGCAAGGAATGGCGCCATCCCTCATCACCGAAAGCAAAAAAGTTTCGAGCAGAACCATCAGCAGATAAGGTTATGCTGACTCTCTTTTGGGACGAAAAATGCGTCATTTTGGAGCATTACATGCCTAGAGGGATCATTGTCACTAGTTCATCATAAATAGATATCTTAAAAAATCATCTGCGGCCTGCAATCAAATCAAAGCGACGTGGATTGCTGTCAGCAGGTGTCCTTTGGCAACATGAGAATGCAAAGCCACACACTGCCCGTACAACAGTTGCAACAATCAGAGACCTGCATTTTCAGTGTCTTCCTCATCCACCATACTCACCACACCTTGCCCCAAGTTATTTCCATATGTTTGGACCACTCAAAGCCGCAATGGGAGGAAAGAAGTTTCATTCCGATGAAAGATACGCCACGAGATGCATGAGTGGTTGCGCGGATTACCTTTTTTTTTTTTTTTTTTTTTTTTGCTAAAGGCTTTTTTTTTTTTTTTTTTTTTTTTTTTTTGCTAAAGGCATTTATGCACTTTGTAAGCGCCGGAGGACTTGCTTTGAGCGTGGGGGAGATTATGTTGAAACGTGCAGCTTTGTACCACTTCTGCACAATGAATGATATTTAAAAAATATTTAAGATTTTCATTTGACTCGCCCTCGTATATATGAGTCAATTGGAGAATTTAATGTCAAGACGGCACTATGGCCATGGTAGCTCAATGAGTAAGAGTGACTGGACGGAAACCAGAAGATCCGTGGTTCAAATCCCCGCCATGGCATTGAATTTTTCAGGTTGACTCTATTCAAGACCTTGGTCTATATACGACTAGTGTGAAGAAATTATTAATTTCCATCAATTAACTTAAATAATAAACGTTTAATGATGAAGCCTAGAATATAAGTACTTACAATAGTAAGTCGCCACAAACGGTGTATACGTTGGCCATGGTAGCTCAATGGGTAACAGCGACTGAACGGAAACCAGAAGATCCGTGGCTCAAATCCCGGCCATGGCATTGAATTTTTCAGGATGACTATCTTTTCAAGACCTGAGTCTATATACGGCTAGTCTGAAGAAATTATTAATTTCCATCAATTAACTTAAATAATATCTTCCGCTACCTACGATGGAGGTGATAGAAAAGGAACTGAGCAGTTACGTATCCCTTTAACCAGTGTTGCTCTTGCTAGAGAAAACATCTGAATATGTTGCCAAAGGATTTTCATAACATCACATGTAAATATGTTATCTCTGGCACACAAGGAAGATTTCTTTCTGTTTCTAATGCTTTAAGCACAACAGAGAGACAACCGATGATTATCTGAGAAGAATAGCATGCCTGAAGCACCTGAGTTCTTACATAATGACATTCAGTGGATCATTTAGCACTGCAGACTGTGTACCTGTAATTGCAGCGCTGTACCAAAATAAGTCATATAAGCGAAACAAAAAAAAAAGTTGTGGTGTAATAAATATTCTTCCAGTTTAAACCGGTCTGTGGACAAGAATACTGCAACAGCATACATACATGTGAGGTTTCACCTCTATTCAGAAACAATTCCCATGTTTTATTAAGTATTTTAACACGGATTTTATTGGTGTTTTAGAAACTCAAATACATGCAGACAGTGTGAAATCATAACTATAGATTCACTCCTTTCTTTTGTTACACAGCAACTATTCTTATACTTTGTCTTTGAACCGATATAACTCTTACATAATTAATTAATTATTACTTTGCTTGCTTTAGCGACCATTTTTTTGCAAGCTGTATAAAACTAAATAAATACACAAACATAAATATATGTACATATAACATATTTTAGCTTCTTCAAAGTTGTACAAAAACTGCAGCCATAATAGCAGGTCTAAAGCAAGTTTTATTGAAATGACTGCCCCTCCTAAACCTTTCTTTATTGCCTAAACATCCGAGTGATATTCACCTACTTCATAATTCCGCAGTCGGATAGGGTAAATGCTACCACAAGGTCTTTCCATCAATATCCTTTACTTATCGAATTAACCTTAGGTCGAAACTTTACTTGAGTGTGACCACTAGAGGGCGAGCTGGAGGAGTGTGCTACTTAACATTTTCAACTGTCCCCATCTCTTTTGCACGCTGGTATCATATACAATCCACATTTTTGTCAGATAAATGTGTAATACCCATCGCAGCATTTGCATGTTGTAGACCTCTGATGGCGTAACGTTAGTACCTCAGTATTGCTAGTACAGGAGCTTATGTTTTCTAACAGGCCTAAGCCTTATAGATATGTTAGACACTAGCAAGTAAAGATCAATTCTAACATTTTACAAAGTAATGTCAGTACCTAAAATACTACATTACTAGAGTCGGTAATACAAAAAGAAGGGGAATAATAATAGAAATAATACAGAAATTCTGGTATAAGTGTATTATAGGGCAGGAAGGGGAATTATTGAATCTGTGCATGAAACAACAGAAAAGCATTACGAACACAAACAGTTGATGGTCGGAATTGGAAAGAACGGTATCGAAGATAGGCATGAGAGATTTAAGGAGAGCAGAGGAGTCAAATCGTAGCGGTTTTTGGAAGGAAGTGAGAAACAGACTACAAGACATAGATAGGCAGGAGATTTGGGAATGTATAGAAGAAAAGAAATCTTTGAAATGTTATAAGCAATTAAAGACAGAATGGGGTAGGGAAAAATATATAGATCAATGTGACAAAACTGGAAGAGAAGGCAAGGCATGGATGAGAGTAGGAATAATATATCTAAAAGGGTTGAGAAGTAATGAGGTAGGCATATGCGAACTTTTTGGAGATGAAGAGAGCACTGTTCACTACCTGAAAGAATGTAAGGAGTTTACAAATTGCAGGAGAAAAATATGGGATAAGAAGTGCGACAGCGTAGGCAAAGACGTAGTGGCGTTACGCATGTTAACGGGGATGAGTGAAAAGAAAAATAGATGTATAGGAGAATTATGATATAGGTTAAGGGAAAAGTGGATTAGGACAAATGAAGCGAGGTTCAGGACAAAAATGACAAGCTGCTCAGAAAAAAAATAGGCTTATGGCCAGGGACCTGAGTCAGCAGGTAAATCTTGGATCAGCAATTTCATGTATTTGTACAGGAGGTATAATAGTGATTGATAGCTATCTAAGTCATTGTAATGAAAATGTAATTGAAAATGTACAAATAAATATCAATACCTAAAATACTATATGGCAGCGAAATATGGGTCAGAACTGAAAAAGGTAAAAGAAAACTTCAGGCAAATGAAATGAAATTTCTAAGAAGCATTGCGGGATATAGAAAAATCGACCACAAACGAAATGAAGATATACGTGAAGAGCTAGAGATATTCGACCTGAATGACAGAGTACAAGGATATAGAGGTAAATGGGTAACCCATGTACAAAAAATGGAGAAAGAAAGATTACCACTCTGTTTTATGAACTGACCAGTAGGAAAGAGGAGCATAGGAAGACCAAGAAAACGGTGGAACCAGTAAAATAAATTATGCAGACTGCATGCCTAAAACATGAAGAAGAAGAAGAAGAAGAAGAAGAAGAAGAAGAAGAAGAAGAAGAAGAAGAAGAAGATGATGATGATGATGATGATGACGACGACGACGACTAGCTGTAATCCTTCTTAGAGAGTTTGTTGACGTCAAACACACTCCTTACAGCCACATTGTTCTGAGAGGAAAACAGTACAAGTAACAGATGTAATAGCATGGGCACACATTTCGAGGTAAGCAAATAGACTACGTGAGCACATAAACAGTCAAGCCCCTTTTATATCTCACACCCCGCTTGCCTTCCTCTGGTGGTCAGACAGTACATGCTTCGATGCTTCCTTCAACACAGGAGTTCATTGCCTGAGTGCAGTCCTTTCTTTTTCGGTGCGTCTAGTCTGATCTCGTGAACTATTGTTATTTCCTGAAAGTGCTTAAGTCACAATGAAAGAATCTACTTTTTTCCAAGTGTAACTTTGATAATTCAATATACTTGTATATACAACAATACGAGGGTCGGCTGATAAGTTCTTTATGTTTTTGTATTTCTCCAGAAAGCCTAATACATTTGTTATATCGGTGTTTTAATTTAATTAGCCCATCTTTGTAGTGGGATTTATCATGGTCCTCAAAATAGCTGTTTAATGCATCAATGACCTTGTTGCTGTGAAATCTTCGTCCTCCAAAAAATTTGTTGAGGTTCCGGAACAAGTGGTAGTCACTGGGTGCTAGATTTGGAGAATAGGGTGAATGTTCAAGCAACTTGATTCTTTAATTTGCACATTTTTCCCATTGCAGTGACTAAACGATGGACCGGAGCATTGTCGTGAAGAAACAAACTTTGTTTCTTTGCCAAATGAGGTCTTTTTCCTTTCACCTCATCACTCCAACGTTGCAGAAAACTTGCGTAGGAGTTACCAGTGATACCTCAAACCTTTTCCAAGTAATCAATAAAAATAATTCCCTGTGTATCCCAGAAAACACTCGCCATAACCTTGTTAGCTGACAAAATTGGCTTTGCCTTTTTGGATTTGGTTCACTTGGCGCAATCCACTGTTTTGAATGTGATTTACTTTCTGGAGTGCATTGATGTATCCAAGTTTCATCCATGGTAATAAGCCGTTTAATAAATTCACTGGGATATTTACGTAGAGCTCCAAACTCTTAACAGAAACAGTTTTTCTTTGCAACTTTTGATCAGGTGTCAACAACCGTGACACCCATCTTGCACAAACTTTGTGAAAGCCCAAAAAATTTATTAAAATATTATTTGCACGTTCGTTGGATATACTTACAGCCTCTACTATCTCAAGCAACTTTAATCTGCGATTTTCTAGTACGAAACGATGAATTTTTTCAATGATTTTTGGAGTTGTGACTTTCACAAGGCGTCCAGAGCGAGGCTCACCACTAGTGCTCGTACATCCTATTTTAAACTCTACAATCCACATTTTAATCATTGTATATGTGGGGACAGAGTCCTTCAATGTACTGTCCTTTTCGTTGATTTCTTTAGGCGTTGAACCTTTCAAATGGAAGTATTTAATCACTGCTCGTTTTCGCAAATCCTCCATTTTCGTGAAGCCTCTACACTGTATTGTTTAATATGCTGTCACTCAAAAACTAAACAAGCTATTGACCTGTAACTATGGATACTAGCTAGTCTAGAGTCAAACTATATGATGCTATCCATGGCGCCACCTATATGTGAGACCCGGAACTTATCAGCCGACCCTTCTTTAGAAGGAGAGAAATCGTATGTACCTATGCACTTATGTAGATAATCTCAAACAACACTCAACCAATTTTACAATACTTTCATCCTTTATTAACTATTTTGTTTGATGACGAAACTATCAATTGCTGGATTATATCAAGGCGTGCCGTAATTTTGTCACACAGTTCTTCTACATGCCAGTAAATCTACTGACATAGGGCTGTCGTTTTAAGCACATCACTCTAGGCCGAGTTTGAACCGGCAACCCCGGAATCAGTAGGTCAGCACCTAACCGAATGAGTCACGCCCCTTTCACTGTTGCAAATCCCAGTTGTATGGCCGTCATAGGCTATATAGCATTTTATAACTTAAATTTATAAGAGACTAGAGGATTTATAAAGCATATGTATTAGAGTACGGATACATTGTACTTATGAAAAAACACCCGAATTTTGCATAAATTGGCAACGATTCTCTCATTTTGAAGGACTTTACATATACCCTGATATGGGTTTGTGTTGTCTGCATTTCTCTCGTGCATATGTCGGCTGTAAATTGTAATCGTTTGGGATCCTTATTTGTAGTTTTTCAGCCTTGGGTTTTTATGCCTAAGCACATTAAGGCATATATAATTTTAATTTAGTAAGCTTCGTACTATTATTTCTTTACTTCTATTTGAAATTCTAGCTTTTGTCTGGATTTTTTTATTTCCCTGGACATCCCCCTCCCCCACCAATTTACACCACTGAGTGGTAGGAGATAAAACTGGTTACTTCATGGACACGAACGTCGTTTCCGCTGTTTTCCCCCTCCTTTGAATGTGTGCTACCTCAAGGAGAAAAGAGCTAAATATGACACTGAGAGTATCAAGTTTTAAAGAGAGTTAATAATTCTGACAATCCTACAATTTGAACATGTCATGAAGTCTCCTGTGTTAGGGTATATAAGCACTGATAAATTATGGAAAATATTGGAATATAAAATTCTCAATAGTAACGAAACAAATTAATACATTAAATTTTGAGGATGTACTCTAATTCAGATGAGGTAGATATAAGGAAAAACGAAATTCATTTAACTAAGAGATAAATTTGACGACTGTTGTAACCAAAAGGTGACGTGATAAAAAGTTAATTTGTCTTGCCTTTTCTGCAAACGAAAATGATACAGACAAGAAAAGAAACTAAATCTGTCTTTGAAAGCGTGACTTCACAAATGTGAAACCTTTTTGGGCAAGTCCAGTTTACGAATATGTGTATGTCCTTGTAGGCTGTACACATTATCTAGAACCTTAATGCTTTGTTTATATAGTTGCTTCTCTCTTTCTCTCAGCTTAAACATGAAAGGAAAGCTGAGCAGTGTAACTGCAATCTATCTGAATTAGCAATTCGTGAAGCAGTGAAATGGTGCAACAACTTACAATGTCCCGCTCGCCTTTACAGTGATTCACAGGCAGCAATTGTGGCTTTGTAAGATACAAAAAACAGTAGTCCTATTGCAGCTGAAATAAGGAATCAATTATTAAGCGGTTCCCATCTGTGCATTTCATGGGTCAGAGGGCACGCGGGGATTGCCGGAAATGAACGTGCAGATGAACTTGCAAAGAGAGCTGCGACT
Organism: Mantis religiosa; assembly: GCA_030765055.1. Lineage (NCBI taxonomy): Eukaryota > Metazoa > Arthropoda > Insecta > Mantodea > Mantidae > Mantis > Mantis religiosa. The sequence continues at coordinate 220,070,700 of CM060948.1, forward strand.
TCAGATCTTCCAGAAATTTACACTCTATGTCCTATTTCTTATGTGAGACAAACATTATCATCGATGATTGGAATGGATACTGGTTAAAAAGTAATTGTGGTGCTTTGACTAAGGATTTATATTTCTCAACTGTTTCTGGCAGACATAAACGTAAATTCGTTAATCCTAACTCTGTCCTCACTCAATTCTTAACTGGACATGACAAATTTTCAGCTTATTTATTTTGATTCAAAATCAAATCCACATGTGATTGTATTTGTGGAAATCATCTTCAAGGTGTCCCTCACATTTTATTTGATTGCCCATTTTTCTGTTTCGAAAGACACGAACTTGAATTATTGCTTCAATCCTTAGGTTACACTTTTCCAAAGCCACTTACACAGTTTGATGAATGACAAAACTTATCAATATTTTATGACTTTCTTAAACAAAATATTTCTTAAGCTAAAAGATTCTGTTTTTCAGCTTGATATTGTATTTGGTTATGTTTTTGTAGATTGTATGATAATCATAAATTTGTAAACTATATTCCTAATACACCTTTAGGTAAAATGGGAATAAAATTGTATAATAAATAAATAATAAATATGTATGAAAAAAGACATTTTATTAATGAAAATTCTACAAGATTTTGGGTTCGGTGAAGTGCGGTAGCTCAATAGCACAACCTGCAGTAGTTCTGACCTGAAATACATAGTATGAGCCGGTTACATACTACATTTAAATATCCTTAATGTGCGTTATTTTAAAAAGCGTGTAACTCCGAAAAAAATTATTATTCTATTTTATGTGAGGGTCCTAATATGTCATCTGCTACCAGATTCACTACTATTGCCATATACAACTGTTACGTGATTTAGCCAATGGCAAATGAGAACTCATAGGTATGAATAAATGTGTGAGAGAAACATGATATAAAACACTCCATAACAACTTCTTTAGCACCCCTTAATTGGCTCGTCCTGATAATCACTGAATTGGTTCAAATTCTGAAAGTCGAGTAATCACTTATTCTGATGACTAGGATCATGCATGGTCCCGAAATGTTGAATCAGTTTTGTAATAGAATAATGTGGCTAAAGGTTCAAGAAAATCTAAGGGTTAATACGTTACCAGTTGGTTCCTAATTGCTACACTTCATGCTCTAAACATAAATAATGTCAATAATTCAAATGACAATCTGTTTCCTAAATCAAAGCGAAAAAATATAATTAAAAGCCTTTATATCATTGCAAAATAAGTACAAATTGAAAGCAGACTTGCAGCTCGGTTCACATTACTGCATTTACTTCACAGATTCTTCGCCCTCCACCTTTCTCAATCCCTTGCTGTTTCCTTTTTCATTATCTCAATCCTAATCTTGCCATCCCATTCTCCTTTCTTCTTCGAGAGAGATAGCTCTGCGGAGGACTCTGTGAGTTCCCTTTGGGAGGTTCCGGGTTCGATATTCGACGAATGCATGCTCAGATCCACGGGAGCTTTTGTGGTTTCCGGTTGGTAGGTGAATGATGTAGTGGTTCCTCTTCTAAAACTTTCCCCGGTTCTTCATTGCCATCAGTTGTAGAACCAGAATACTATGTTCGGCGTATTAATGCTGGGGTGGAAGTACATTTTGTAGGGCCTTTCTTGGTGTCAATTGGGATTGCTCAGTCAGCACTGACCTCATATGCTCTGGGTGGCATCCCTTGGGTTTTGGAACTTGTGGTTGGGCTTGGGTGGTGACGGAATCGTTAGGCTTACGCACGTCGTCAAGTAGGTATGGTCTCTCCTGTCATCTCCCCCCCCCCTCCAAGGGTCACAATAGAATCACAAAGGTTCGGTTGGCCTATGTACTGTATGCCCACAACAAGAAGGCTAGAGACGAATGAAGGGCAGAGGAGCTTGAACTGTTTATCTGCTCCGATAGCGGATCTGTTTACTAGGAAATGAATGTATGAGAGTGTATATGAGTCACCCATGCTGCCAGATCTAATGTTTGTTGCAGCAAATGCAGCGATAGGTATTACGTATGGTTGAGCTATGTGACAACACTTGTGTATTTTAAACGAACCTTCCATCCTTGTCATACTGGGAAGTCGAGCATAAACACCGTGGGTACAGCAAAAGTGATTACGTTACACATTCCTCTAGCTTACCTTCTTATCGTGGGTCTACAGTACGGTGAGCTATCCTGGTTGAAGAGGGTCCTTCTGTTGGTGTGCACAGTTTACCACAACAAAGAAAGTCTCAGAGGAATGAGGTGCAGGGGCAACATTGCGGTTCCGATACCTGCCTGGCATTTGTTCATGACGCTCAGGTCAGTTCAGTTCCAGCCCATTCAAGAATATTCTAACGCCTTCTACTTTTATGAATAAACCTCGCATTTAGTACACTGAGTGAATACCTTTTGTGTAGGGCGCATGATTTTTATTTAATGGTTCCGCTCCTTGTGTAGAATGCGCTCTCTGTCACACACTTTCACTGTCATTGTCACACTATTTTGAAACACATAAGGGTAGCACATTCCTGTCAAAGACTTTTTTTCTGTTGGCGAACAGTAACTTTACCTTTTACCTCACTCTGGCAATCGTGCAGCTTAAAACATGACTAAAAGAAGAACTGTGAGCAAATTCTTCCCGTTCAAATGCTTATTTTGTATTGTTTTGTAAGATAACTGGCTTACAACGTGAATAATAAAGGCGATGGCTTGGTTCAGCTTCTTAAACATTCATTGTGTCTAAAGTTTAAAACTAAAGGCATTTTATGTCATTTTATAAGCCTTTTTATATTCATATTCTTTTTTAAACAAATTCACTAACATGCGAGATATTTCTATTTCCACTTGGTGCCATAATTTAGGAAATATCAAAAAAAAAAAAAAAAAAAAAAAAAGTCACGCTGCGTATAGGTGATAATTTAATTGGGACTTAATGTGTGTTATATGCCAGGTTACCATAAGAATCGGTTCCACTGCCGGAAAGATAGAATCCAATTAAACACTCAATGCTATAGACGGTATTTGAATCACGAAACTTCAGCTTCGCGTGCCGATGCTCTAACCATCTAAACTCCAATTGACGGACATTTTCCTAGGTAAAAGATAAAGCGTTCTCAAATTTAGTGCCATCTATGGTAGAGCAGTTAAGGCAGCAGTACGCCTAACCGAATTTTGTATTGAATTTTTCACTCTTTCCAACTTTGTTCTGCATACGGCTTGTGTGGAAAAAAAAAAAAAAAAAAAAATTGGACCATTTTTACTTGAAAAATATTAAGATATAAAAAAAGCATTCGAAATGGCAGTTTTGGTTTCAGACACGTCATCATGAATTTAACCCAAATCGAAAATTATGAAAAACCCTGATTTTTATACTTAACTGAAAAACTTCGAATGCACTTCTTCAAAGTAAACGGGAAATGTTAAGTGCAGAAGATATTAACTCGAAACTTTATGTAAAGCAAGTTATAAAGGTGTAAATCAGATTTTGATGAAATCTATTTTGGCTATAGCTGTTTCTAGAGGTTCGAATGTTTTGCACTACATTATCAGGCGCCATTGCCTTCTATTGCTGAGGTTAAATGTCACGACTCCGACGTAATATAACATTAAAAGACCGGATATTCTGTAATCCCTAATCAAGGCAGTAAAAACGATAAAAAAAACAGCATTCAATTTTCTGTTCAATGTCCATCTCTGTCACTTGATTACATTCAGTAGTTGACTTAAAATGACGTAGTTATTACATATCATAAAATACTTGATCTACATTAGCTAGTCGCCATTATTTTTCTGTACATTGAGGAAACTAATTAGATAATTCATATAAAACTTCGTTTACTGATTAGACACTCCAGCCAATTAGCATATCAGTCAGTAAATTTGCACTTCCTTCAGAGTGTATACTAAACATTATTGGAATTCTGTAGTACACACAAATAATGATTTTGTTAAAACCATATCAAATGTGTTTATGACTGAGAGGGGTGACCAAAGTGAAACCGTTCGTGGCCCGCATTCGGGAATCGTGTGTTCGATTCCCATGGCCGACCTTCCTGATCAGTGGTTTTCTTTGGGGCTTCTAGGGGTCGCTAGGTGAATGCTAAGAAGGATAATTACATTCCCTGAATTTCCTGTACCTACATATTACCTCACTTCTCACTTCAATTCACCCACCTTTTACCCTGGTTGAATATTTCAGGGTTCCAAGTGTTGGCGGTGGTTTCGGCGTTGCATGACAGAGACCGGAGGAGTTCTCCGGGTTCCGGGCTCCCCAGAATTTGTGTAAGCCCGCAGGAGAGAGAGGAGCCGACTATGGGGAAGGGATCCATCCCCTTCAGCTACTGTGGTGCGAGCGCTGCGGAGCCTTAGCACTCGTGGTACCTCTGACGTTACCAGAGGAACCTCGGGCCGAACTGCCGAGCCCCTCCCGCCGGGGAGTTGTTCGGATTGGGTTGGGCTCGAGGGGGCAGTGTGTTCCCGACTCCCGCGGAAGATGGGTACTTCTGGCCAGGCTACGGCTGCCCGGAGGGGGTAGAAGGTTGCCTAATAAGTCCCGGGTACTAGCCCGCAGAGCTAGTAGAAGGTGTGCTAGAATACCAGGCGGCCCCACCGAGGTTTTTCGGTAGTCTTCCCTGCGGAGTTGACGCGCGTAAGTGCCGTATTCACTTCCATTCCGTCTTGACGTTGTTGTAGTTGGGGGGGGGCGGCTTTTTAGGAAACAGGTATTGCCCTATGGAAAGAGCCCCGGAGTTATCCATCGCTCCCGGGTAGGAGGCCAGGGTCTTCGGACTTTTGGGTAGATCCTCTGCGCTTAAATAAATGTATGAACCGCCATCCTGTAGCTGTTAGGGCCTTAGATCCGACCACCTCACCTCTCCCTCCAGGAACATAGGCATTCTAAGGTCGATGCGCTAAATTTCCTCTCCGAGCCTTACCAATAAGGTCATGCACTTATCAGCAGATAACATTATACATGTCTATACCATTAGTGCGAAGATGTGTTTTTGCAAGCAATATGTCAGAAATGCATATTTTACTCTTTTCTACAATGTATTAGTATATGGAATTTTACTGTAAAGAAACGGCAGCAAAATAACTGAAGTTCTTGAATTAAAGAATCATAATCTACTATAAGAATTTTAACAGGTTTATAATATGCCGTTCACTGCAAGTCTTTATTTATTTCGGAAAATAATTTAAAGGTGTTCACCATCAATATTATGTTTGATAGACTTAAGCTGAACTTAAGTGACTATTTGAACTAGAACATCGTATCATAATTATGAAAAAAAGTAATCTTTATTAGACTGGTGCAGACCTAACTGAAGATAATTCTGAACCAATGGCTGTTGTTTTAGTAAATTGCTTATGGAAGCTTTTACTGCAGCCTTTAACAGATTGAAAACAGTTTTATTATAGTGATAATAATAATAATAATAATAATAATAATAATAATAATAATAATAATAATAATAATAATAATAATAATAATAATAATAATAATAATAATAATAATAATAATAATAATAATAATAATAATAATAATAATAATAATAATAATAATAATAATAATAATAATAATAATAATAATAATAATAATAATAATAATAATAATAATAATAATAATAATAATAATAATAATAATAATAATAATAATAATAATAATAATAATAATAATAATAATAATAATAATAATAATAATAATAATAATAATAATAATAATAATAATAATAATAATAATAATAATAATAATAATAATAATAATAATAATAATAATAATAATAATAATAATAATAATAATAATAATAATAATAATAATAATAATAATAATAATAATAATAATAATAATAATAATAATAATAATAATAATGAATGTTTAAATTATATCATTCCTTTGTGTTTTTATAGCATGTAATATATGCATAGTGCTATAATATTTTTATTTTTGTCTATCTCACTATAGCTATAGCAAAAAATACGACGCTCATAAATTCAAATATTAACACAATACTTAAAATAAAGCAAATCATGTTATAGATAGTAACTATAAAGATCTGATGCTTTGCGAGCTTCATTTGTTTTTAGAAATTATACATAAAAAGTTGTTTTTCTTTTGTTTTCTTTTATTCTACAGCTTCCTTTAATTCTGATAAATACTGACAGAATTTGTTTGAATACAACTTTTGCAGTAAGTACCCAAGAACATCCTAAGGGAAATTGTCACGACTGTCAACTGTCTTGTAAATGAGTACGTTGATGTTACATACTCTTTGCGTAAACTCAGGAGAAACAAGACAACTGGAATACTCAAACGAACAATACCTAATGTTTAAGAAGTAGCTACTGCTGAGAAAAAACAGCTTGACTCATTTTCTGCATATTTTAATCAGGTGCACATTTTTCCTACTTCTTGGGGTCTTCAGTTATATACAAATAAATAAGAATGCACAGGCTGATCGCCGAAAATTGAACATGCACATTTTATTTGCCATGTTGTAAAACTGTCATATAATTTAATCAAACTTTTCAGTCTTTATTTTAGGAAATAGTTTCCATGCTAATGACATTTGGGTTCAGGTATTTCCCGAAATTCTTCGCTGTCATCATTAAATGGTGTCAGGTGTGAAACCCAATATTTATCTGACATTTAGTTTCTGAGATATGCTTTCCTCTCTTTCTCTCACCAATAAAACACACATACAACTACTACCTTTTTATGAAAAGAGATTCTTTTTGGCTTTAGAAAAAAGTCAAACAATCTTATCCAGTGAAATACCGATACCAATGTTTTGTTTGAAATGCAATATTCCCTCTACTTGCCATATCTAAGTAGCACACCAAGTAAAAACTATTCACATAATAGATATAGGAACAGTATCACTGATCAGCATGTATTTATAACACTTATTTTAACAAAGATGCTCATTCATTTAAAAGAATGCAAACGAAAGTATTATCTACTCATGTTTCAAACCATAATTTGAACCGCATGCTATTTAAATACATTCAAAACTATGAACGAAGTGGATACCATAGACTGGGTAATGCGACATGTTTCTAGTGTAACAATTTTCTATTTAGGTAAAATATTGTTACTAGTAACAAATGAGCGAGGTAGTGCCGCAGTAACGTATGCTATTCGTATTCAGGAGGTCGTGGGTTCGATCCACGCGTCCAATTCTCCTGACCCATTTTGCATCGAGGGTTCCTCCAGTCGCCAGAATCATCCCCCGAATTTCTCGTCCCTCCATTTCACACCACTTTTATCACTTCCCCTTTCATGGGATTGAGGGAGATTTGGCGTTGCACGGCAAGGAAAAAGATTTTTTTTTTTTTTTTTTTTTTTGTAAATGTTTGCCCTCCGAATTTGGAGCGATCTCCGAATCCCACCTCACAAAGGGATGTATAACCTTGCAGAGAGGAGAGTAACGGTTGTACGAGCTGTTAAAACCTTAAACTGTAGGAACCCTGCTCTATGATTTGCTGTTTCTTAGATCGGGCTTACCTCTCTCTTCTCTCACCTCACCTATTCCTACCTCCAAAGGGGTGCCGCATCACAGGCGTAACAAAAAAGATTTTGCATGGTTTGAGGTGCTAAGCCAGCCACCATCCGAACCTAGTCACAACTCTGATGATAAGAACGAGATTACAAAGATGAGCATAGAAGCTAAACTAAATTGTTGCTTATAATTTTATTCATTAATATTAGTTTTTATGGCTAAACATCCTAAAAGATATTTTTTTTCTTTAAAAAAAGACAATAATTGATATTCAAATAACATTTGTATTAAAAGAGCTTACTGAAATTATTGAAAACAAAACGAGTGAGAGGTTATTGACCTGAGTATTTATTATTGATATTACATAGATTACATTTAAATTTATTAACTTTGAAAAGAGATTTGCTCTTGCGTTGTTTTTGACATCAATATTTTTGTGAGAAAACCATGTGAATTATATACACAATTCACATACTTAACTGTTAAGAGCCGCAGGACATAGAAGATAAACTGATAAAATATTGAAGATATAACCAAACGACACAAAATAACAAAGTCTTAATGATAAAATTGAAAACCAGAGGAAAATTGGCATTCATTTATACAGAGCGTAGTAAAGGACAACTTATAAAGCAAAATAAACATCAAGTTTCTAACAAACTAGCAGTCCGCCCCTTCCTCTCTCTCTCTCTTTCTACTTCTCACTTTTTCCCTCTGGAAAACGTATGTTGTGTATTTTCTTTATTGTTTCCGTTTACTTTACTGTCTGTTTTCTATAGTTTCACACATAAACACTATACACATAAACACCCATGCCCAAAGCGGGACGAACCGGCGACCCTCTACGCGGCGGAGCGCTGGAGACATACGTTCTAGCGACCATGGCTACGAGGGTCGGCTCGTGTATTAAGACCAATAAAACGTCCTTTGGTAAGAGCAGGATTGTTGGGTCTAATGTTCCAGCGCTTTTATGTTACTATTCACATTTTCAAGGATGTTAATGTAGTTACTAATTATGCAGCTGTTAAGAAAAAATGTGGTTTTGCGATTAAACGTTGAAATACAAGTTGAAGGCGTCGTTTCCCTCTTTTGTTTTACAAGAATTGAGTTTAGATGGCTGAACAAGTTAGGTATGCAAACGGCGAACCTCTACCCTAAATGTTTTACTACAGTGATGCACAAAATCCAAAATACTTTAATGCAACGTAATTTTGCACAAATATATTTCTCTACTTTACACTATGTGTTGTAATTTCAGCTTTTAGTGTGTTAGTAAACATACAGTGTGAAAAACAACCACTAAGGAGTATGGTGTCGATTTCCGTCCGTTTTTGTTTTCGAAACAAATTTCGTGCAGTGTGTAATAAAAATGCAACATAAATAACACATTCTTCTTATGCTTTTTTGGAACTACACTGTTTCCCATGGTAAACAACTATTAAAATTCAAAATGTAACTGGCTTAACTGACTTATGCACTGAAACAATAGTTATGAGAAGTTGGTACCACTTCTCTTGTCATCAACGTTTTATAAATGTGTTAATAGAAATCAGGTTTATAAATGTTTTATTTCTCTTCACTAAATTTTAAAATGAGAGGTATATTTCCCTCGTGCCTCATTACGAACCATCCCTTTAAGTAAACTAGTTTAAGATATATTCTCTAACAAAGGTACCAAGTACCAAAAGTATCTCCTGATTCATTGTTGTGTGAAAATGTAACGTGCATACATATTTTTTGAAATGTCACTTTTGTCTTCACTTTAGCCCATTAAAATGAAAAATTTGCTTGCCAATTTGGGTTACTGTTTTATTACAATAATGATAGAGAAATATGGATGAACGTCATATAAGATGGACTTGAACAGACTAAATAGAACTAAAACTGAAACCATAGCAGCACTGGGCCTAAAACAATATACGGATATAAAGAGCATGGCGGTTTAAAACGTCGTTTCACTTGCACTTCTTGAGATGTCTGTAATGATCTCATAACATTGACATTGCAGGGTTTGTTTTAAACCGCTGGGCAGACCTAAGAAATTCTGTTTATCAAAGATGAAACGAAAGGAAGAATCGCTGTTAATTACACAACTAAGTATAACTGGTGAAAGTTGACTTACCAATACGAAGAGCAATACGCTGGCTTGTAGCGCGGTTTCCATGGTGAGTAGGACGACACTCGCACCAGCTGTTCTGACCGTGGTCACTGCACGACTGTCTCACTTGCTGATTCTGCTTTCTGCTCTAGGTTAGGTTTCCCGCCTCGCTAGCCCCGCTTCCAAACACTGCGCACCGCCATCTCCCTTCACGTGTTTATATACATGCCACAGCAATCCTGTAAACATTACTTGCGGATGCGTTTCCAGTTTTTCCTGGGCGGTACCGACGCTGTTGCATTTCTCTAATTCAGTTGCTGCTTCAATAGTGACGATTTCAATCCATCAATTACAGTCTTCAGCATACTGCAGGGACTTCACTAACAACCAACCTCCTACATTCTTCCTTCTTTGTGAATCAATCATTCCAATATGAAATTGAAACTGAAATTGGTTTATTGAGTTCTTAGTATACATTTTACATTTTTGGTCATCCATGAACTTGGACCCCAGTCCTTATCGTCACTGGGCAGCCAAATACCGTTCTTATCATTTACGTTTACATATTTGGTAGACAAGTGCTAATTGTTTATTTCTTTAATGTGTTCAATATATACTTCTATAATCATTTTTACAAGTTTTTCCTCTTTTATCACTTCTCCTCCCTGTCTAACTTCCCCTCCTATTTCAATTTATCTAATTCTATCATTTTTTAACTTACACCTATCTTATTCCTAAACTTCCACTTTTTTCTTCGAATATTTTTTGTTTTTATTATTTTTAGGCATGAATACTTAAAATTCATTACATAACTAACTAGGTTTTTTATATACGTAAAATATGAGGCTATTAACAGAGAAGCAAACAAATATATACAAATATAACAATTTGTATATATAGGTTTTATTTACATTTTTATAGTGCTCACATCAGCACTCAGCCTCTATTGTTTATTCTTTTTACTTTATTTATTTTAAATATTATTTTTCAATACACATATTATTTAGGTAATGGTACTTGTAACGTATAAATGGTTTATTTTCAACTTCAATTACCAGAGTAAGGAACCTCAAATCGAATGTAATAAGGCTGCATGGAACCCCTGAGGCCAGAAGCGATTAACTTCCAACGTTCCTGCCACAGGAAACCAAACCATTTCCCCTTTTGTGCCACTTTTTCAGGATTATCCTTAATTATCCAGTGTAAAATTCCCGTTACCAACTAGACCACGCATTGTTGGAGTGATATGTTTTTAAAATCAAATTCCAGACGCTGGAGTCTCCGAATGCATGGTGGAACCTCCGGCGAGCACTATTTTGCAATAAAGTTTCTGAGCACCATCCAGATACTATCAACCTGTTTGCAAGAGGCAATCCTGTGATCCAAGGTATCCATTTGGGAACAGAATACGCATAGGTTAGGTTGTGCGCGTCCATGTCGCCATCGTTTTTCCACTGTTGATATGGTTTTGAATAATTCGAATGCTGTCTCTTGCAGCACCTTTACAGAAGAGATTGCTTCATATAATTTTCCATTCCCTAGTCTCTTTCTCTTCAATCCTGGGAATTTTTTAACTTATCCTGCCTCTTTATAAACTAATTTTCTACACTTGTACAATCTCACTTTCACCGTATATCCAATTCCTCAGCTCGTTCATGTACTATGTACCTATTTACTTACCCATGTCAGTATTAGCATGTCTCTCTTTATCTATCTTGCCTTAATATATTTCCTCAATTACCGAATTTATCTTACTTTACTACACTTTATTACGTGATATTAATTTCTTTGATCTAGTCCTTATCCCTTTTCTTATTGTTTTTCCTTCCTACTCACAGTTTACCATTACTCACTGCTCTCACTGTCCATTTCCACTTTCACCGCAACTTCATGCCTCACTTGATTTGTTGTTCCCTTAACCATACAAAACGAATAAATGTATTAACTGCATTTGGCTGTAGTTACATATTATTATCCCCCAGGGGCCTACTGCGGTATGTACGGGAATTGGCGATCCCGGAGTCCCGAGCCATACTGATAACCTCGATGTGGGTTCCTCTTAGTGGTGAAGGGTCAGACAAAACACCCACCCACGTGTAGGCCGTGCGTGGAGACCCGTGTCGGTGGAAAGATTTGTCCTGCTGGTTGAGGGATGCGCATCTGAGCTCGTTCCAGTCTTCTTCTGAATTTGGGGAGGGTGAGTATTTCTAATACACTACTTTGGTTTCTGCTTCGCCTAAACGGGAGGTTAGGGACTAACCCACCCCTAATCAATCGGCCAGGACTAGGTACTGTACCGAACTCCCGGGTGAGTGGGACGGCGAGCTCGCTATATCCCCTGTGTAGGCCTGTCATCCCACTGGGGTGACCCCTAGTAGGGCTCCGTGGTGGTTGGGCAGCACTGGGGCATGGAACACATACAATTTCTTATGGCAAACCCTAAAATTAAACGTGGAAAAGAAACAGCTGAGTTTTGTGGTCCTCGCTATTTAGTTATCTATAGAACTGAGGAAGGGCGAAAGTTTACTACGGTGAACCCGTTCATTATTCAGAAGGGTTTAGATAATATTGCCGGCCCTGTAAATGCATGTACTAAATCTCGCAATGGCACGCTCCTAGACGAAGCAGCTTCTCCTACGCAGGCTGCAAAAATCTTGAAAGCCAATATGCTTGCGAGCTATCCGGTGCGCGTTGAATTGCATAGGACCCTCAACTCCTCGCGAGGTGTTGTAAATACCAGCGCACTGGACGGTATGTCCAATGAGGAGATTCAGGAAAACTTGGCGGAACAAGGTGTGACAAGTGTATATCGAGTTCACCGCAAAGAACATGGTGAACTAGTGCCCACTCGTACCCTGTTTCTTACCTTTGATTGGGTAGATCTCCCGAAAAGGATTAAGGCAAGGTACGAAGCTATTGAAGTGAGGCAGTATATACCCAATCCACTGAGGTGTTATAAATGCCAGCGCTTTTGCCACACGAGTGATTCATGTACTGGAGTTGCCACTTGCATTACCTGCGGGGAAGTCAAGCATAACAATGCATGCTCTTCACCCGCAATGTGTATTAATTGCAGTGGTAATCATTCATCAAACTCCAGAGAATGTTCCCGTTTTATGGAGGAGAAGGCGATACAAGAGATCCGGGTAAGAGAGAGGGTGTCCTTCGTGGAAGCCCGGAAACTCTTGCGAATTTGTCAGCCTTCTGTACCTAGGACCGTTACTTATAGTGCAGTTGCAGCTAAGCTGGTACCTAGACGTGAAATCGCAACACAAACCTGCGAAATAAATGGGGAAGTAATATCTGAAAGATCAATTACACCAAGATCACCGCCAAAGCAACAAACACTAGCACGAACAACAGTGAGTGCCCCGACCAAGTCCAGTCCTAAGAAGGATTCAGCCAAGTCACCGCCGAAAGCATCTACTTCAAGAACATGTGAACCGGTGGTATATAATGTATCGCCAAGGAAATTTAAGACCTCCTATGACAGAACGGACTTCCTCAAGAAAAATAGTAAGACCAGTGAAAGGAGAGCTTGCCAGCGCAGAAGTCCGCGAACATCTCCGTCAACAACATCTGAGGAATCATCTATAGAGGACGCCGATCGGCAACTTTCATCTTCGCTGGTCGCAGTTTCGATCCTGTCGAGAGACTGGATTCTAAGTTACCAGTACGGAAACCGTCCTCCTGCACTGAGGATGTGGAGCGGGTGAATCCTGTCCTCACTGGCCAAACGACAGTGAGGCAGAGGCAGGAAAAACCTGCTGAAGGTGCTAACTCTGCCCCAAAGAAACGGAACAAATTGGTTCGACCACTTCTGGGCAGGTAGCTCTTGTCATGGCAAGTTGATATACAAAAGTGGTATTTTTATGCCTTTCGGAATTTTATTGATACTTATAGAGATTTTTAATTGTTGTTACCCATTTGTGCTTATTTATTTTATAGTCATTTTGTTTTGATACGTTTTTTAAATTTTGAATAATTTATATCTGGCTGTTGCCATGAATCAATTTTTGTAAGGGCGCTGATGACCAAGCAGTTGAGCGCCCTTATATCCAAATAATAATGATAATAATAATAATAATAATAATAATAATAATAATAATAATAATAATAATAATAATAATAATAATAATAATAATAATAATAATAATAATAATAATAATAATAATAATAATAATAATAATAATAATAATAATAATAATAATAATAATAATAATAATAATAATAATAATAATAATAATAATAATAATAATAATAATAATAATAATAATAATAATAATAATAATAATAATAATAATAATAATAATAATAATAATAATAATAATAATAATAATAATAATAATAATAATAATAATAATAATAATAATAATAATAATAATAATAATAATAATAATAATAATAATAATAATAATAATAATAATAATAATAATAATAATAATAATAATAATAATAATAATAATAATGATAATAATAATAATAATGATAATAATAATGATAATAATAATAATAATGATAATAATAATAATAATAATGATAATAATAATAATAATGATAATAATAATAATAATAATAATAATAATAATAATAATAATAATAATAATAATAATAATAATAATAATAATAATAATAATAATAATAATAATAATAATAATAATAATAATAATAATAATAATAATAATAATAATAATAATAATAATAATAATAATAATAATAATAATAATAATAATAATAATAATAATAATAATAATAATAATAATAATAATAATAATAATAATAATAATAATAATAATAATAATAATAATAATAATAATAATAATAATAATAATAATAATAATAATAATAATAATAATAATAATAATAATAATCATCATCAGTTACATATTATATATATTTTACCAATTCCTATTTTATTCTTACTTTCTTCACTTTACCACTTCATTTGATTTCTTTATCTCTTTCCTTCTCGATCAAGGTATACCATTAATTATTTCGATTCATTCATATCTCTACTTTCACTTCTTTCACCCTTTTGCTTTGTCTTACACACGACGTACTAATTCAGATTTCTTAAGGCTTTTTAGATTCTTTGTATACTCTGACATCAACCTGCTCTTCAGTTATTATTTCAATATGGATCATCTTAAATCTTGTTCTATCCCGATAGTACTTCCCATACACAATTTCTTGCATTAAGAGAGGAAATGGCGGAATTGCGGAATTGCGGATTCTGCTGGTCATTTGATGTTTGCTTTTCTTAGCACTTCTATCGTTTATTATGCTTTGTGTAGATTAACGCCAATTTTCACTGTATTAAAAGGAAAAACCACTGCAAACAGAGCCTTCTTCAGTTTTCCTATTTGGAGCAATTTATTGTGACCTGTAGTTCATCTTACATATCTTCTGTCCTGAAATTTCTTCCCATGCACAATTTCCGTCAGTAAGGAAGATAGAAAAGAGAGAAGAAGTTGCGGATTCTACGGATGCTGTTAGTAATTTATTTACTTTTCTAAGTAAGTCTTTTTACCAAACCTAGTATAAATGAATACCACATTACACGTGAATTCTAAATTTTATATCTTGTTAGGAGTTGGGGATAGGCAGACAGAAGGGCCTCCAGTAACTTGAGCACAGGACTGAAAATTGGCCATAGTGGCCTCTTTTTGGTTCCAATGTGACCCTAGTGAGGAAGGAATAAAAGGGAGATCTGCAGGGCGACCAGATCTGGACAACGATGTACGCTAGCAAGAACGGAGTCCCTAACATTCGCCAACTAGCACTGCCTAAGCCACTGGCAACTTGAGGGTCCGTGGCAATCGCAATAGCTCCTAAGAAGGGAGCTGCAGTATCTCTCACACCAAACTCTACAGAGAGAAATCTTTCCAAAGGGAAAATTTCACCGTCCTGCCACAACACGTCAACCACAGTCGCCTGGTCCTACAACAGATGAAAGGTAAGTATGGGTAGCATATTCGTGATAGAGCATTCGCCTTTCGTCCCCGAAAACCACTAAAAAACTAAAGATCAGAGTGACCGGCCTGACGGGAATGAAAACTGGGACTTCCTCCCACTTTACCGCGGAACCTTCTTGCTCGGTTGTCTTTTAGTTACAGTTTCACTATTTTATGAATTATCTTTATACGAGTATGTCTTATGCCCCTTAAAGGTTTATTAATTCTGCGATTTGTACTCTATGTAGTACATCTGGTTTCCTAATAAGCAATTTTGAGGTGCCCAAAAGCAGATTGGCAGAACCACGAATAATGTGGATTTTATATTCGTCATTTACCAGAGATAATGTATATCTTATAGGATTTTTACCATTATTTCAATCTCTTAGCAGTTTCCTCTCATGCAGTGTCCCCGACAGTTTGTTTTCCTCTATCTGATATGCTACAGCATTATCCTTCATTTTCCTACTATTACTATTTACATCTGTCCTATTTGATCTATCCATGATTCATTATTCTCTACATTCGTTCTTCAGTCGTTCTAGCTTGCTCACTTTGTTGCAACGCAGAAGTTTCTGTACTATGCTATATCCCACATAGACCACTACTGGAATCTCATTCAAAATTCTTTTTTTAAATTTCAAAATAAATTGCGTTAAGGCCTCCTTTAACCGTTTCGAACTTCTGTTTAACTTATTGGCGCAGCTCATCGTCTTAAGGAGTAATTACGTTTTCTACTTTCTTGTGATCAGAACAGTCTTTGTTATTTAGGAACTACATCGTATCCACACTTCGTGTTCCTCTATGTCTATGTCACCATTTAACTGCCTTGATATTTCGCAGGATCTTTCCCTCCTCTTCTCAATGCTATTTCACGAGAAGATCTTATAGGTTCCGCAACTTTTTCTACAAGTATTGCAGAACATAGAGGAGGTATTGCAATCCAAACTAAAATTTGTTATTAAGATTTCACCCGAAATACATGTTTTGAGATTCCCTGAATCCTTAAAAAATAGAGAAAGTTATATATGTGTTTGTATGTGTGTATGTGTCTGTGTATGTGTGTGTGTGTGTGTGTGTGTGTGTGTGTGTGTGTGTGTGTGTGTGTGTGTGTGTGTGTAACTCAAGAAACAAAATGTCAGTTAAATACCAGAAAAAAGAACTCCATCCAAAACTACCATTTACATGAAAAATGTTTTAGGCATGCAATTCTCTCAAAAACAGGTTTAACCACTTTGATTAAATTACCACGTGTTCAAGATATATTTTCATGGCAAATGAAATCTATATAAATATTGAACCTACTGGGAATGCTCCCTGAAGTGGTCTTCATTCTGAACGACTTTTGCATTATTCGCAAACCGTGAGATAGATATAAGAAAATCTTACTATGCAAAACATGTAGTTCTGATTTTTTAATTTCGTCCTCCAGCGTTGTCATATCGAGTGATGCATCAAAGGGTGAAATGATGCTCAAATGAGCCCAGAGTCCATAGAGCTTAGAGTAACCCGACATCTCATCTTTCAGGATAAGGGATACCCACGGAAAAGCCTTATCCAGATAACTCACCCTGACCTAGTTTCGAAGTCGGGACCTCTTGAACGTGAGGAAACACGCTACCTAGGTAGGCGTAGTTACACCTTTTTTCGGAGTTAATCGTTTGAATTTTTCAAAATGTATACCTTTCTCAAATGGGAAGTCATTATCTTTTTTTTTTCTTTTTTTTTGTTGTAATTTTATGTCCTCCAACGTTAAATCATATCGGACGATGAATGGAATGGGCGAAATGATGCTCAAATGAGTCCAGGGTCCTTAGAGCTTAGAGTTACCCGACATTCGTCTGTAACGATAAGGGAAAACCCCGGAAAAGCCTTATCCAGGTAACTCACCCTGACCGAGATTCGACTTCGGGACCTCTTGAACATGAGGCAGACGTGCGGTCATCTACGGTACCGAGGCGGGCAATCATTGTCTTGTTTTGCCCTCCTTGGAATGCAAAGAAAATGGTATTTCAAAGTAATTTCAAAACAACTAAATCTTACAAGATGTTTCTGTGCTTAAGGATACTATGAAGTATGACAAAGTTTGCAGGAGAGACTTAGGACCTTGACTTATGAAAGACCTTTTGTACCTATGCTCCTGATGGGGTGCCCTCCGGAAGGAAAGGATGAAAATAGAGGAGACGAAGGGTCAGAAATGACCACAGAGGTCAGGGTCCCTACACTTTTTAGATTAGACTCACTGGTAGCGGCTCGAACTCCACCACTGCAAGCTTACACATCCCCCTGGGAAGATCGGGGACTCGGAGTCCACCCCCGATCCGGAAGACCAACATTTACCTGCCACACAACGCCGACACTCCCATCAACACAACCCTGAAACATCAGGTAGGATGAAGGTGAAGGGAAAGAAAAAGTGAATAGAAATAGAGGAACAGGAAATTTGGAGGATAAAATTAACTTTCCCAGCATTCGCTTAGTGACTCTGAGAAGGTCAATCGTCTGGATCGAACCCCATCTTTCGAATGGGAGTCACAAGCGCTACTGTTTGCAGCATCTCTCTCGGTTAAGCCTAATATATAATTTCCCATGTTATTTCACATGAAAATAGTAAGCAGGAAGCTTTCGGAAACTATGGTATAACTTGATAAAATTAAAAAAAAAAAATCTGATCTTAATAATGTTATTAATGAATGCTTTCGCTGACTACAGTTCCTCTCGTTCTTCTATTCTCGTTAATAGGACAGCTTCTGGAATGATTAGATTGCAGAATAAGTGTTTGAAGTACTGTTTTACTAACGAGAATAAGTAGAAAAAGTAGTGTGAGCGCAACACAGAATATTTCCTCTACTGTTTTTAAAGGCATAATTCTTTAACAACTTTCCTTATCAGCGTTATGGTTTCCTATAAACCACGTGGCTTGTACGCGAGCAGCAACATTAAAATAGAGATGGGAATGAATGATAGGAGGAAATGAGGTGGAAGAGGCAGTTTCATGGCAGTACACTGAGGAGCACTGATATGAAGATAATGTTACCTCTGCTGCATACCGGTTTAAGCTACCTGCGTTACTACATGTCGCTCTTGGTTAAACAGTAGCCGATTGAGCCATTTTTCTACTCCTGAAAATTCGTTTTGCCTTCTAGTGATTTCACTCTCTAGAATATTTTGTTTCTATTCGTGGCCATATAAGGAACCTACCAGCGTGCGGCGAACGGTGTATGGCATGAAGGACTGATCTGCCATCTCATGAACTATCATATACCTTCTCCCTTAATTCATCTAATCTACACCTACTTCATCAATAGCACCTTTGCAGTATACCACGATGGCATACTATTCCAAATCTCGTCCTATTAGACCTGGCGTTCCACAAGGAATAGTTTTAGGACCCAAGCTCTTTCTTCTATACAGCAGCACCCTAATTTCACTAACTCACTGCTCGCTCTACCTGCTTGCTGATGACATTGCTGTCACCTCTACGTCTACCCAACATCGCATGAGTGCTTCCAGAATCCAGTGCTATGCCGACCTCCTCATCATCTGGTTCAATCGTTGGCGCCTCCGAGTCCACCCTCAAAGAGGCAGGCCATAACTTTCACTACATACCACCTGAATGAGATACCTCCTATAGGTCTAACTGGCGAAGTCGTTGAATGGCAGCCCTATGTGCGATATCTAGGAGTCCTACTAGATACCTACCAAAATAACGTGGAAGGAACATACTTAACACCAGTGCATCCAGCACTATGCCGACCGCCTCACCATTTGGTTCAATCGTTGCCGCCTCCGAGTCTACCCTCAAAGCCTGGCCACAACTTTCACTAGTTGCTGCCTGAATGAGGCACCTCCGATACGTCTAGCTGGCGAGGATGTTGAATGGCAGTCATATGAGCGATATCTAGCAGTCCTACTAGATATTACCACAATAACGTGGAAGGAACATACTGTACACCTAGGCAACAAGATCAGTAAGCGAATGTGAATGCTCAGTAAATCCGCTATGTCAGTGCAGACGAAGTTAATCCTGTACAAGCAATTGCTGCGTCCAGCAATGATCTAAGCCTGTGAAGTCTGTGGCTTAGTGGCCAAGACCCACCTCCATCACCAAGTACTTCAGTCCGGGTACCTCCGTATTACCATGGACTCACCATGGTATATACCTAACCTCGTTATCTATTGTGACCTCAACATCCCTTCTGTGACGGAATACATCCATATCAGTTTCCGTACCTTTTATCAAAATCTCCCACATAATTAAATTCCCTCATTCGTGGTTTAGGCGAATATGACCTCAACCTGGGTGAGAAGTACAAATTCCCGAGGCTTGTTCTAAGACAATAATGACCATTCCTTTAACTTCACCCACACATCCATTTCATCCTCATCATAATCACCCAAAAATCTGACACCTTCTCCACACATAGCCTCTGCAGTCATTACCCCTCTCAAATAAAAAACCTCACCACCATTAGAGGTCCTTGCCCTCATCTGGTAAAAGACCTGCCTCAGGTCTTCTAATGTCCACTTGCTGTTTGTTGGCGGGCAGTGTATTCAGTAGAGTCGCATCGATACGATACGAGCTGATGGAGGTGAGAGTGGACAGTTTTTACTACTCTGACATTGAGCGCAGTTCAGTTGTGTGTTGTGCCTCAACAGTTCAGGGGTGATTGGATTCAACGGCTCAGTAGTGATTTGTTTTGATTGTGTACAACATTGTCTGAAGTTTAATGCTTGCTAACGCTAAGCGCCTAAGAAACAAATTGTGTTTAGTAATTACTGTGATATCATTTGTTACAATAAGTCTATGGTGTTTAGGTAGAAGGTCGTAACCCTCATTTTTCAGATTTTATTTTTCTACTGAATATGATAATATTTACCCTCCACAAATTATTCGGACAGGCTAGCTTATGTCTCAGGAGCATCAATCAACGTTAAAACCACTTTATATGCAGATATAAGTCTCACAGGAGTGTCGATGTGTTCAAGTAAAATGGATTAACCCTTACAAGGTTTAAACACTTTTTCCTAAGCACCATCCAAACATTAACAGGTGTTCTAAGCCCTGCCCATTGCTTACCAGTTCTACCTTTTTTCTTTTGCGTGGACTTGCTCTCAAGACTCTGAAACTGCATTTACAATAGATGATTATAGCGCTGGTCCAATGAACAATGGAGTGGAAGGAATATCTTAATGACAGCTTATCAGATACACTGGTAAATAAAGCGAATATACATAGGAACATTCTTTACTGCTCCCTCCATTTGGTTCTGGATATGCAACTTGTTTCGGAACCTTGTGAACATGTTTTGATGTTTTATTAGAATACATAATTAACTATGAGAAGCATGTAAATTGCAAAATAAAATAACAGAAAGGGAAAATACCTAACACATTGGATTGGATTAAGGTAGGGAGGGGATTCGGCACTGCAACCAGTCTTGATCTATTGTATCTATGTGGGAGATCCACGGGAGGGTGAGGCTTAGAGGAGACAGGGGGAGGCCGAACCAAGGACAGTGTAGAGGGCAGGGTCCATACTATTTACCAGGTTGGAACTCTCCCGGCAGGCTAACACAACCGGATTCCCTCACGCCGTGGTACGCAAACGGCCCACCACGTCGGCACGGAGACCGAAACCGTCCTACCGAAGGAGGGAATGTTTACTAGGAGCATATTATCCTGCCATGCAGCGCCGAAACTCCGCCAACACTTGTACTCTAAAAGAGACCACCAGATGAGAGATGATGTGAAATGATAATGGAGATAAAATGGAGGGACAGGAAATTTGGGGATGTAATTAACCTACCCAGCATTCGTCTAGCGACCCGTGTGTCAGGGTCAGGTAGGTGAGCCACGAGAAAAACCCATATGTCAGGTAGGCCAGACACGGGAACAGAACTCGGATCTCCCGTATGTGGCCCACAGACAATCGCCTGAGCCATCCCGCTCAGTTACATAACACATTGCTACGTACTTACACATAATATGTAGAAGGTATTGCATTCCACCCAAAAATTCCCTACTGAGATTTAATCAGAGACTTACGTTTTGGTGCCCCCTGAATTAAAGAGAGAAACAATGGTTCATGCACGTATGTGTGAACAACGTAATTCAAACACGAATAGCCCAATAAATACCAAACTTGGTGTGTTCGAAACAGTGCTGCACCGTGGCTAAGGTGTCATGCTTTGGTTCCCTGCCATGGAATTCATTCAGGTTGGATCCCATGCTTGGGGGTGCGGACTTTAATTCCCGGGCATTGGACGGGTGTCCTCTCAGCATTATGAGGAACGTGAGGAGCTATGCTAGGTAGCGGCCCCGGTGCCGAGATGCTGACCACATCTCCACCTCTACCTTGGTATGTGATAAGCACCCACCTCTACCTTGCATATGTGAGGCGGCAGTCGGGTTGGCAGGCTTTGGCCCACTAGGGTTGTTACGCCACGGGTTGATGTTCACAAAACGGACCAGTCTCCACCGCACTACCTTTCACATCGAACATTATTCTCATTACTTATTATTTTCCTGAAAACGCCTCTAATGATTTTGATCAGAATACCAAATTCGGTATTAAATATATTTATGTATTTACTGCTCCGTAAAATCTAGATTCTTAATTTTCTGGGAATGGTCTTTGTAGTCTTCTTCATTCGAAAGGAACTGTGATAATCCTGTATATCTTGTATACGTTAACAGATAGATGAAAAGGTATCTATTTCACAAATAACTCTAGATCTCTTTAAAACACACATTTATTTCTAACAACCTTGTTTGTGGCCTGGCTATTTCTAAGGTATCCGCTTGTTAGAAGTTTTCAACATTTTGCCATTCTTTTGAAGTCCTGACAATGTTCAGCTGTTTATTGCGATCTCATGGAAGCAGTGAGGAATTTTAAGGCCAGCATAGAGCCTCCAGTTCTTAAACATTTTGCTCTAGCTGTAGTCCTTGTATCTATAACGAAATGGTGACACAGAGATTTTTGCTAATAAATAATGTGGATTAAAATAAACAGAAAATAAACTTAGTACGAATAGTTTGTATTCCTGTCAACAAACGATAGAGGCTAGAGAAACTCATGTGAATATAAAACGTAAGATGTTTTCTTTCAGAATCACTTACAAACTGAGAAATTATCACAGGAGTGAGGAAATAATGCCCTCACTATCCGGGAGTAACTTTAATGTTCAAAATTGATAAGTAGAAGGAATTCTTAGCAGTAGCGTATAACACTTTGTGTGAACGTACATGCTCCACTTCCAACCATGGTATTTCTCAAAGCCTTTAATTCTTAAATGAAGCAACAAAAGTTCCAGAATAATTTTTCATTGGATGAAGCCTCGAGTTATGCAGAACATACAATTTCTTTGCGCGTGTTAGAGAAGAAATATTGTTTGAAGAGCAATTTTATATCTACTCAACATTCATTGACCAAAATGGTATTTTAAGAAACTATATGTAAGGATTGCCCGCACTTACAAGTAGATCTAAAACTGCGTGAAGGAGAGTGATTTCCACTTTGGTTTAAAAAAAATAGGAATATTGAGAAAATTGCTGATATACCTATCACCGATCTTATCGAGATTACTACCGTGCCGCACATCTGAAAGTGGTTGAATTGTATAGTTTATTAGTAACAAAACCTATTTGGCCCATTCCCATAACAATATTGGATAATATCCATCGTCTCGAACACAATACAGTCCCCCTTCCAAGAGTGGCATTCATTCATTATGAAGGGGACTAATAAGAAATCCAATGTTTTCAAAACATTGAACTTAGATAATATTGCGGTGGCAATAACAGGAAAGATTTTAATTTCGAACGATAACGGACACGAACGTTTACCTCTCAGATAGATTTTGTTTTTCTCGGTAACTTAAATGGAACTTGGGTATTCTAGGATTTGAATAAATACTTATGAATCTTTCCAATTGAAATTAAGGAGCATACATACAACAATACGCTGTAATCGTGAAACGTGAGTCTGTGGAGTGCGTCAATAAATGCAAATGTTGGTTTGAACATCTCGAAAATAGTAATTTAAACTAATAAATAATAATAATAATAATAATAATAATAATAATAATAATAATAATAATAATAATAATAATAATAATAATAATAATAATAATAATAATAATAATAATAATAATAATAATAATAATAATAATAATAATAATAATAATAATAATAATAATAATAATAATAATAATAATAATAATAATAATAATAATAATAATAATAATAATAATAATAATAATAATAATAATAATAATAATAATAATAATAATAATAATAATAATAATAATAATAATAATAATAATAATAATAATAATAATAATAATAATAATAATAATAATAATAATAATAATAATAATAATAATAATAATAATAATAATAATAATAATAATAATAATAATAATAATAATAATAATAATAATAATAATAATAATAATAATAATAATAATAATAATAATAATAATAATAATAATAATAATAATAATAATAATAATAATAATAATAATAATAATAATAATAATAATAATAATAATAATAATAATAATAATAATAATAATAATAATAATAATAATAATAATAATAATAATAATAATAATAATAATAATAATAATAATAATAATAATAATAATAATAATAATAATAATAAAAATAATAATAATAATAATAATAATAATAATAATAATAATAATAATAATAATAATAATAATAATAATAATAATAATAATAATAATAATAATAATAATAATAATAATAATAATAATAATAATAATAATAATAATAATAATAATAATAATAATAATAATAATAATAATAATAATAATAATAATAATAATAATAATAATAATAATAATAATAATAATAATAATAATAATAATAATAATAATAATAATAATAATAATAATAATAATAATAATAATAATAATAATACCTTTCAATAAAATCAGCCTTATTTCTCTGTATTTCAATTTCTTCCTGGTTTGTGTATAAGTTTACCGTCCACCTCTCCTTCTTCCCTAAAGAAGCCATCAGACTATTATCATTCCTCCCTTTACTGCTCTTAAAACGTTTATTTTCATATGATTTTCCTCTTTCTGAAACATTCCACCACTTATTTCACCCACCTTTTAGTACCACACTGTTATTTACAAAATCTGTCCCCATTGGTATACTTTCAAGCTGATTTTCCCCACTTCGTCTCGTAGTCCACTTTTTATCTATAAATATGTATCTTCACTTAACCTAAAGCATTTCACTAACTCTTACTTAGTTATTAAACGTTTACTATTTTGTTAAATAATGTATTTGTATTTATGATATTCTTAATAAAATTATATACCAATGACACTAAGACATTAGAACATATGGGGACTTGCTACGATCCGGAGGATGTGTATTTATATAGAACAATGCACCAGTCATGCACGCCCAAATTTGCAACCTTGAAACAGTTACCAGATGAAAGATGAAATTACATGAAAAGTGAGGTGAAACGCAGGGACAGGAAATTGGGAGAATGTCATTCTTCCCAGCATTCGGTTAACTGCATAACTGACTGTGGCTCCAATACTTTAAATTTTTGAATTTGAAAGTTTACAAATGTATTTTTAGACGTGGCGCATGATCTTGCTCGGATGTGCGCGAGTGACGTCATGCGAATCAATGGTAGGGGTAAGATCTCTGCTTTCACCAGCAAATTGCTGGTGATGACTAACCAGACACCCCATTTTCTTCCAAATAAACAAGTGGACTCGACCTTAAACTACTGAGCAACATTACGTCATAAAAGTACGTCACGTCTAAAAAATACCTCTGTACCTTGCGTAACCACCCCCATAATAACGACTACCTTCGTCTTGTTGAGCATTATTTACATATGCTACATACCTTCGTCAGTCTTAATAGTACGTTCTTCGAAATCTTTATCGCTTCTACTTGTATTGCTACCAGTAGTAAATCTTAATTCTTCATATTTTCACTCTTCGCTCATTTTTCAAAGTTTTAATAATCCTAACTAACTTCCTCTTCATGGATAAATATAGTTTATTTCAACCTCAGTCTTCAGGCCACCTTTACAATCAACATTCAACCTCTGGGCTCCTTATCCCGAAGGATAGGCTACAGGAAGTACAGAACTACCTGCTAGAGTGAACTATACTGTCTGCCCAGCACAACAAGGCTAGAGATGAATGGAGGGGATGCAACAGGATTATGGTGATGTCGGGAAGATGGTGTTTTCGAAGTCTGCGGCGATCATGTGTAACGGGATTATTCTCACTTCATGTCGTCCCGCGCTGTGACTGGGGTTGTGGGTTGTATTCAGCCCCCGGGAAGATGATGACGTAGCCGCAAGATGCTAACTCTTCTTGGTCCAACCTGAATCTTTGGTTCAGATCTGGCACTCAGATGCATCGATGTATATAAAAGAAATCTCCGGATCTGCTTCAATCTGAGCTATAAGAACTTCTAATTTTCAGACGTGGTCGCGAGTGAAAAGGATACATTTTCTAAATAAACTTCGATACCAATAAATTCTTTTTACTTTATAAAGATCATAATGTTGCCAATAATACGGTATACCTTGATTACAATTAACAGAAAACGGATATTAACTCTTTTACAACTCTTTTACTCTTTCGCGGCACTGAATTTATGTCTGTTCGCCATAACGTTCTTCCATTAAAAGACGCTTTCTCTCCTAGCTGTTCTCCCAAAATGATTGATTTTTCATTCTCTCGTTGCCATCACTACCAATCAAACTTAATTTTTACTGGTCCACGTCAAACATTACATAATCTCATTTTTAAATCTCCCAGGCATAAAAAATTTACATCATATCACTTACACGTTGCGTCATCTGATGACCTAGTGAATTTTAACAACTTCCTTTCTTATTCATTGTAACATGTCCATACCCATCCTTAAATCACATATTTAAACAGTTTTCAACTCTCGAAGCCTAAACCAAAACAACCGTTACAGGGTGAGGGGTTTGAACTGTTAATCTGCTCTGTTAGTGGATTTGTTTAGTGCCAAAGTTCAGTCCTGAAACTTGTAGTTTTCCACACAACCAGAGGAAAAACGCATTAACCTCAGGTATGTCAACCAATAATACATGTTTTGTTCCATTTATACCCCGCCTTTAACTCCAATGGTCATATCGGCGGCCGTTCTCCTTTGGAACATATCGAAACTGTTAACTCGTAATCGTTGGGTTCTATCATTAGATCACGCACACGTTCACACTCTTATTCATACTTCCAGACTCCGGGGAAGATGGGGAAAAATCCTCACCCCCAGCCGGGAATCGAACCTGGGACCCCTTACATGGCAGGCAGGTTCTTATACTACACTGATGACAGCAGCAAGAGGCAATAACGTGTGCATGGGTCGCTATGAATTTCTATAAATTTTTCACGGATAAAAATATTTGAGAAATGGAGATACGTTAACTGCTACAAATTTTTTGTTTGGTAAACCTGTTTATTTAGTAACAGGTTGTCACTTATCCCGATTCACTCACAGTCAATTGTCAATGGTATGCCGGGGTCCTTTTATCTACTAACTTGCAGTCAGTGACTATTCTGTCACAGTCAATTGTCAATAGTCTGCCGGGGCCTTTTTATCTGATAACTTGCAGTCAGTGACTATTATGTCACAGTCAATTGTCAATGGTCTGCCGGGGTCCTTTTATCTACTAACTTGCAGTCAGTGACTATTCTGTCACAGTCAATTGTCAATAGTCTGCCGGGGCCTTTTTATCTGCTAACTTGCAGTCATTGACTATTATGTCGCAGTCAATTGTCAATGGTCTGCCGGGGCATACAAGCCAACACCACCATGGAAGTTTATAACTTCTTTTTTTAATTCTATTATTTTGACTATGGACCAAGAAAGCATATTCAACCACGCCAACTAATATTATGGTTGCACAATCCCAACTCTGTACGAAGTATGAGGGAAAATATCTTGTAATTTTGAAATTCTTTGAATTAGGTACGCTAAGCTCCACTTTGTAGGAATTCACATATCTCAATTCTACTAACCTCGACTTTGTAGGAATTCACATTCCCCAAGGTGCATAGCAGTTTGTCTCATTAGCACTTGGGCACACAGGTAATTATCTAGGTTTCAGGTGCTTCACCTTTTCACTAAATGCAGTGGTAGGGATAGTCGTCCCTTCGAATACATTCTATTTTGAACGAAAATCCTTTATCAGAATAAACTGAAATACTGAAGAAAAGTGATGGATCCTTCTTGAATGAGTTTGCAAATTGAAGCAAATTAAATGGTGGCGCAGGGTAAAGCAATGAGATACTCTCAGGGTATGCGTGGATATGTATGAGTAAGGATAGTTCTAATGACACTGGAATGCCCGTTTCAAACTGATTTAACGACTGCTTCTTTTTATCATCACATCAAACTCGAAGTTGCCGACCAAGGGTTACCAATATAACACTGTTTAGAGTCACTGTAGGTGGAATGCTTATTACTCGTTAATACTTAATTCGTTACGTATGAACCGACAGATCTTCCCTCCGATTCTAATCTGCCTTCGACCAAGACAGAGAACCCTCTTACTCGGCCGCTAGCCACGGACCACCGTCTGTCCTCACACTATACACAGCTGTGTGTGGGTGTGTAACTTTCACTTCTGAAGCCCTGTCTTTTCACATAAAGATTCCCTTTGTGACTATTTTGTCATTGTTATTATTAATCTCAGTCATGCAATTATTAAGGGTCCGAAAAAACACCTTTTCAAACAGAGTCAAGTGCTATCCCTTTAGAACCCCGCTAAGAACATTGTTTCTTACGTTTCTTTTGTTGAAACACTAATCAACCCAATTGCTATTCGACTCAACTGCACCTGCACGTGTTCCACACAAATATACATTCCTTTGAAATTCATCACAATTCTTTATGCATTGCATCCCTTAATTTCGATAACATTAATTAATTATGAAGAAAACCCTTACGGAACGCGTGTAATAATAATAATAATAATAATAATAATAATAATAATAATAATAATAATAATAATAATAATAATAATAATAATAATAATAATAATAATAATAATAATAATAATAATAATAATAATAATAATAATAATAATAATAATAATAATAATAATAATAATAATAATAATAATAATAATAATAATAATAATAATAATAATAATAATAATAATAATAATAATAATAATAATAATAATAATAATAATAATAATAATAATAATAATAATAATAATAATAATAATAATAATAATAATAATAATAATAATAATAATAATAATAATAATAATAATAATAATAATAATAATAATAATAATAATAATAATAATAATAATAATAATAATAATAATAATAATAATAATAATAATAATAATAATAATAATAATAATAATAATAATAATAATAATAATAATAATAATAATAATAATAATAATAATAATAATAATAATAATAATAATAATAATAATAATAATAATAATAATAATAATAATAATTTTTCCATGTGATAACTGATTACCTCTA
The DNA here is from genome assembly GCA_030765055.1 of Mantis religiosa. Classification (NCBI taxonomy): domain Eukaryota; kingdom Metazoa; phylum Arthropoda; class Insecta; order Mantodea; family Mantidae; genus Mantis; species Mantis religiosa. The sequence continues at coordinate 220,099,784 of CM060948.1, forward strand.
AGTGATGTGCTTCAGAAACAGTATTCTTAAAATACGCATAGAAGCTAAGAAGCTCTTTAAAACAGTCCTCAACAAAATAATAAACATAACCACGAACAATTAACACTTATGTGCCTTGTTTAGTTCCCATTACCTGAAACCTGGTTTGCTGGTTGTTTGACATGTGTCCAATTGCTACTGATTTTGCTTTGTACCCAGTTGCTTGTGCGCCCAACTGTTACACATTCCCAATAACACGACGGTGTACAAAAATAACTTCTGTTGGAATTATGCTGGTATGTACTGTCTGGTTCAAATATTGGCGGTCATTTGTTTCAATTAGGAGACATTATGTAGCTACGAATGCCACCAAAGATTGTGACACTTCTGGTTAAACCTCCTACCACATCTTAAAACATCTGGAGTTCAAATAAGGCTTTCAGGGAATTCTAATACTTTTCTGGAAATATTTATCAGATGATTATATTGACTACAAAAGTAAAAAGAGAAATTACTGCGCCCTGACAGACCACTTTGCTTATAAAAGGAAGTTTTGGACATGCAGTTTCTAATAGCAGGGTCATTACTTTCCAATGCTTATGACATTTTTAAATTCTAGACAGGGGCTGGTATTTTCCTACATAGAATGGGCTCATTTAAGCTGTCCAAAGTATTACGTAAATGCACTTGTATTCTAGTTTATGTTGCTTTCGTATCAGTTTTATAGTTCTTGCCTTGCAAGTAAGTGTACCAATCCTATATATTAACATGCAAAACCTGAGTGCAGAGTATTTTCACATATTTCAGAAGGAAATGACATTTGAGTTGTTCAGTAACGTACAAATACTTAAAAAATTTACACGATACTTCAAATGACTTTTCATGGGCATGCCTCCGGTTAAAACTTATTTGCTAAGTAATGTGATAAAATACACAAAACCATCGTTGCAAAATGACAATATACAAACAACCTTAAAAAGCTTATAGAATCTGTCTAACATAACTTTAATTAAGGTATACTTAATGCAGTGTTATCAATCCCGTGGAATTTGGACGTATATTAAGTTACGCTCTAAGGTGCTTAGAAGATTAATTTCATAAAGCTCGGTGTTATTCGTAAAAAGGCACCAAAAGCTTCATAATTTCAATATCCAACAAAATAAAATGAAAATCAGTGGCTCTTCTATTTCTGATCTTCTTAAATGCAAATTTTGAAACTGCTGCACAGCCTTCAAGTGTCAGCGAGGAATGAATTAACCGATGATTGGATTGCAATTAGCTAATTGAAATAAGTGCATTTTGTGACCATAAACGTTCACTTTGAACCCTAACTGATGTTTCAGACCCAAAATCCGTAGCTAAAACGGCCATAAGTGCCAGCATTCATGCAAGAAAATTGTGGCTATTAAAATAACTTCCGAAAAAAATCATTCATTCCTCTAACACTTTTAACTACCTAGAAGAAAAGAGAGTTTTGTTTTGGTAAGAGACTTGCAAGAATAATTGAATAGTTTACTATTATATATATATATATATATATATATATATATATATATATATATATATATATTGTCGCGAAACCATATTTACGACAGCGCGGCGCAGAGTGATAAGGGACAGATAGTGCCGGGTGGAAATAAAGAGGTTGCCTAAGCAGATAGACATAGCCTGGAGATAAAAACATGCTAAAACAGATAAAGTGAGTAAATGGAACATTCTAGTGACATCTTGATTGATAGAGAACAGTCGATTTCTTGTTTGTTACAGAATATTCCAGAAATATCTATTGATATCAGTAGTGGTATATTTATGAGGCGACACGGCAGCGGAGGAGTAGAAAAACAGAGTTGTAAACAGTGTCGTAACGAGAGTTGTAATTGAAGCTGGTGTGTGATGAAATTGAGCGCTTTTGTTTGTGGTCAACGACCTTGGTAGATTCTAATTGTGTATGTGACGCATCTGCTACTGTAAGAATTGAACAGAGTGTATATCTATAGAAATAAAGAACATTTAGTATTTCTGCAAATTAGACTTTTAATTCTACGAACCCACATAGTCTACATATATAGACTTAGTCCGTTGCATACACACACTAACTTCAAAAAGTAGTTTATAAATTATAACAGGCAAACTAATGCAGGGAATATGTTTATTTTTAATATACAAAAGGGGAGCATATATTACAGTTTGTGTGTTTTCTATTTTAAACTTGCTGCGAGTGCAGAAATTATTTTATACGCGGTGTTAAAATTATTTTACATCCATTTAGTAGCACAATATTTTAAAGTAGCTGGCGATGAACTGACATATGATTTAATGATGGGGAAATATATTTCTGAAGATGCAAAATGAAGGGTTCAACAAAACATCGATACCTGAATTGTAATATTTTGCACTTGGTCTGATGAAAGCCGAATTTCATCGCAGTGTTGGGTATTGTACAAGTAATGGGCTAATAAATTCTGTAAAATAATGTTGCAAACATTGCAAATGAAAAGGTTGAAAGTAGTGAAATTTTTCGAAAGGACTATGAAACTGATAAAATAAAACATCTTGAAAAACGCCGAAAATTGCAATCTGTATAATAATTAGCTATTTTTTTACATTGGAAATTAGAAGTTGTCACTGTTAATTTGGTCTTAAGAGTGTTTACTTTTTCAATTACTTGCATTTCAATAGGAGCACTGTAATCCGTTCAAAAATAGATTTTGAAATTTCACTTTAAACACATGTTTTGAGTTTCCGTTAATCTAAAAAAAGGAATTTTGTCTTATATACTAGCTACCTTACAGTACGTACGAGAAACTATTTTAATCTATCCAAAAATTCGATATGGAGAATACCTACATATTTTGGGATCCCCTGAACTTAAAAGAAAAGAAATTACTTTCCTTTACTTTTCTTTTATAAGTATAGGAAGTGTTCCACTCCATAAAAAAATTCAACACCAATATTACTCCAAAAATGCAGTTTTGAGGCTCCTGAATAAAACAGTTAGATCCACTTCTGCGAATGCGTGTTCTCGAAGCCACAAACGAAAATTTTAATGTTGCATTTTGATGATTTGTATAATTTTATTTATTTTGTGAATAATAAGAGATAGACAAGCGCTTAATGCATATCAAATGTAGATTTAATGAAGGTATACAATTGATTTATAATCGGGTGTTCTGAAGCATTAATGATTCGAGATATTCCCTGTTACTGACGAAAATTTCCATGTACTTTTTAAGCCCTTTTTCTTACTTTTTCCATCATATACCTAGCATATACGGGTTTACATTCGGACCCAAAAATTTGATATGGGATCTTTACCGGAAATCCGGAAATACATCTACTGAAGCTCCCTAGTCCAAGAGAAATAATTTTAGAAAAAGACCCATGTGTGTACGTGTGCGTGTATGTGAGTGAGAGAGAGAGAGAGAACAGGTTAACTCAAAACGAAATTACGGATAAATAACAATCTTAGTATATAAATTCAGCAACTAACGAATAGTAACTTGAAATTTTTAAATTAGAAAATGGTAGATAGCAAGCGAATACATTATTGTTAAATGAAATGAATTTCTGGAGGCGAGCAGCCAGGAAATCAAGAATTAGGAACATCAGAAACACAGCAATTAGAGAAATGAAAAAAGTCGAAAAGAACATTTTGCAAATAATTGAAGAGAGAAGACTAAGATGGTATGGACATGTCATAAGAATGTAAAATGAAAGAATACCAAGAATGTTTTTCGAATGCGAGATAGAAGGAAAATGGGAAGGAGAAATGGATGGATGGAGTTAAAAGTAACATGGAACAAAGGGGACTGACAGTTACGGGTGCTGAGAACCGGGTAACTTAGAGACTAAACATGTTTTGTGTGTGACGGAAAAACATTGTACTGTGGAACAATCCAGAAATAAAACGAAAAATGTTCAATAAAATCCCCCATACCAAGCTATTCTTAAAATGCGAATTCTTTCGTTCTTTTTTCCCTATTTTCATTTCACTTTCCTCGTATAGAGGACTTAAATCCCCCAAGACTTACGGTGCGCTTCTAGAAATGAAATGAAATGTGTAGTGCTTAACGCCCGCTTTTACTACATACGGCACCGCAGGCGGTGACACTGATGATACTTGAGATGAAGATGGAGCACCGGTGGAATGAGATGGCGGGGGAAACCGGAGGTTCCGGAGAAAACCCGCCCAACGCCGTGTTGTCCAGCACAAATCTCACTTTACGGTCGCCTGGGATCGAACCCGGGCCGCCTTTGTGAGAGCCAAGCGGTCTAACCACTGAGCCACGGCGTGGCCGTGCGTTTCTGGGGTCAGACTTCTTTCGAGGAGCAGAGGAACTCCGCATACAAGAAAATATCCGGGATAGAGGATCAGGCCGACACCTGGTATGAGAATGGACAAATGGATGATACGAAGTATCGGTGTGGTGGATAACAGAAAATGTGATTATGGAGCAGCTGGTGAAATGAATGGCGGGAGAACAGGAGAACCCTGAAAAAAACTGTCCACACTTCGTTTCATCCACCACAGATCTCTTATGTAATACACTGGAATCAAACGTAGGCCACCTTGGTGAGAGACCATGAGGTCATAGCTCTGCTTTCGTCGTTTCTTACTTTCTAAATATAACTCCAAAGATTTTAATTAATTTAACACCTTGTATATATTTATGACAATATAATTACATTTATTGAGTTTTCTGAGTATAGCTTATAAATCTTAGAAATATTAAAGAAATAATCTTTAAATATTAAAATATGTTTGTCTCAACATTTCATATTTATGATGTTCTTTTGTGTACCTAAATTAGAGAAAATTAAATTTTAAGGAAAAATCCAATATAGGTACCTCAGTGAAAATGCATGTTTTTATTTTACCTGATTAAAAGGGTTATTTTTAGGTGTGTGAATGTGTGTGTGTGTGTGTGTGTGTGTGTGTGTGTGTGTGTGTGTGTGTGTGTGTGTGTGTGTGTGTGTGTGTGTGTGTGTGTGTGGGCGCACGCGCTTGGATATCTCCCCATCAGTTCGTTTGCCTTTGAATAGAGTAATCCAAAACGGAAAGTTGAATGGTTACAAAATCCCCATTTAAATCAACAAGCATTAAAGAATAAAGCGCGAAGTTTCTCAAGAAACACGCTCCCCTTCGAAAAAAAGAACGAAAGTAAGTCTTCAAAGGGAAGAATTACAGTTATTCTCCCATTTCTCAAAAATGTCTCTAATAGTGTCGCTTAAAATACAATAGGTCACATTGACATGACAAGTGTAGAGTGAATCTTGTATTTGTTTGTGAATAATTCATTCTAAATGCGTTTGGTACACCTAGGAAGACATAGGAGGAAAGAGTTACTCTCGTTAATGTATAGGATTTATGTCCAAGTTTGTTGTTGGATTAACCACTGTCAAAACATGTGATTCCAGGTTAGTTTACTGTCCAGTCTGATGCCGAGGTAACTGACTGACTGAGCGGTGTGTATAGCGATTCACATATCTTCTGTCAAGACTAAGACACCGAATCCAACAAACCAAACACATAATAGATTCAAAATCGCCTGTTGCAATGCCGTATAAACGCATTCTATGCAACTCACTTATCAAATCTATTTGGCAATATGGTTGCTCCATATGGGTCTCTGCTGCAGCGTCACAAGTAAAAGGAATCCAAGTAATCCAAAACTGATACCTAAGATTGACCACAGGTGCCCCGTGGTATGTTAGCAACGGCACACTTCACAACGGCATGAACATACCAGAAGTGATGGATATCATCAGAACAAGCTACACTAGACTACACCAAACTCATTCCAGTCGTCCAATGGGCCGTGCCATGGCTCAGTGGTTAGACCACTTGGCTCTCACCTAGGCGGCCCGGGTTCGATCCCAGGCGACCGCAAAGTGAGATTTGTGGTGGACAGCACGGCGCTGGGGCGGGTTTTCTCCGGGATCTCCGGTTTCCCCCGCCATCTCATTCCACCGGTGCTCCATCTTCATCTCATGTATCATCAGTGTCATCGCCTGCGGTGCCGTATGTAGTAAAAGCGGGTGTTAAACACTACACATTTGCAATCGTCCAAATCCACTGCTACAAGACATTTTCCTATACCCCGCTCCATAACCGCAAAATAGAAAACTAAAAAGAAAACGAAACAACGACCTACTCATTTAATATCATATGTTTTGTATGTATGATAAAGTGGTTTTTTGCTGTTTTGTGATTATAATATAATATGTTTGTTAATATTTAAATGCAACTGATGTAGGACTGTTATTGAACAGCAGCCTAACACACGCTTCAAGTGAAGTAACATTATTCTTGCTCGCAAATATAAGTACTATAATGTATGTGGATACAATAAAGTTTATCGACAATAAAAAAAAATTATATTGTTCAACTGTGGTAGAATTTTAAGCAGTGCAACCTGAAACATTTGATGGTTGGTCTCTGCTTCTCATGAACGCATGTAAAACGTTTGTCGACCTGCTTAATATTTGACTTGTTTTTAAAAGCTGACCTTATCCTGTCTGCTTACAAAACGTGTACTTGGATGACAATATCTAGTAGAAGTCCTTTACTGCAAATAACTTTACAAGAACATTCATTTATGAAATAGCTCAGAATTGCACCATGATTGTTTCCTCTGTACACTTCAAATATGTAATTTTAAATATAATTTTCATAAATGAATTCTGAATATATCTGAAATGTAACTTGAAGGTATTAACTTCTTTATTACATAGAGACAAAGCCTAAGTATGAATAGCCACGAAGAGATTGCCTCCCAAAAAGAGAATCAGATAACATGCGGCGTGTACGGTTTTTCCTCCTTGAGAAAGGGAAACACCGGAACATGAAGTCAAGACGGGAAGGCCAACAAGGATGAAGGTAATGAGGCAAAGAAAATTTAAAACAGAGAAAACTAATTTAGTTTATAAATATTTTCTGGTCTAGATAAGCGTTTAATAAAATGGAGGAATTATGCTGCTCAAATGAGCCCGAGCTGAACTGAGCTGAGAGCTACCCAACATTTGCCTTATTCCTATGATGGGTACAAATCGAACTATAGATTAGAAGATATATAAGCCAACACCTAACTATACAGACTTTTTGTTGTATTATTTAACGCCCTTCTTAATAAATATGGCACCATAGATGGTGATGGAGCGGAACTGTACCCGGAGGCTAAGGTACAATTATACAACTTACTTTGATAATTTAAAATCTTTAATAAATCTCTTATTCACACTGACAGCTTACTTGCACAATTACACTTAACTTAAACTTCCTCGAAAGTTAAACTTTGTACACATTATAACTTCACTCTAACACCTGCTATTACATGATTTTGAACTGCACTCGGGAGCTAAGACAGTTATAAGTCTCCGTGCGCACGCTGTGAAAGGAGAGCCTCGTCTACCTTGTCTCGTCAGCTCGGAGAGCTGTCCGAGAGAGGAACCAAAGCAACCTTTACGCGCTCACACGGAGAAAAAGCGAAACACAAAACAACTGAAGCACACGCCTCGTAAAGGAAAGGTGCAATCAGCACAATCTCCACCCCCCCCCCCCCGCGCCATCTGACAACACGCGCTCGGCATCCAGAAAAGAGACAAGGATTCAGAAAATGGAGTCTCATTAAGGTAAAGGACACACCTTACACCACCAGATTATTGTACAGGTCACTGCGATAGCACTGGCACCAAACACTGTCACCACGGCCACCACTAAGGCCACTGACACTACAGAGCACAACTCATGTTCAAGGGACGGGATGGACGATGTTCAGAATGCTGAGCGGGTGGGTCCCACGTTGCTCCAGAGAGGCTCACAATACTGGCTTTGGGCGTAGGAACGCCTAAGTCGTCCAAGACTGCAATTCAGGACGTCCAGGGCCCAGAAACGCGGGCAGCAAATCAAACCAGTAGTATTGCAGGGATGTTTCCCTGACCCACAGAGATCTGCCAGAAAATGGAACGCCCAGGCTAGACGTCTCCAAGTCCCCAAACTGCGGTGGACAAGTGCTCTCCGAACAGCAAACAGCCAGACTAAACACCTCACAGTGCCAAATTGCAGAGGTCAGGTGCTTTGTGGACCGGTTAACGAGGGAGGGTGCCGAGGCTGTAAACAAAGCAAACCCAACAGAAAGGGATACAAAACACGGGCTTCAAATAGACTGGTCTTACAATAACACCCAGGTGCGAATCCAAATGTATGAAAACTTAAACATTCCACAATACCGCGGAATCACACTAAGTGGTCAAATGAGTCACAAATCCCAACATCTTAAGTTGGTCTATAATCAGCCAGTGATAAATTACATTATTTAACCATCATAACAGTATTAAAACAATTTAACGTTCATAACAATATAAACTATTTAGGAACCATAACAATATTAAATTATTTAACAGCCATAACAATCTTAAACGATTAAAACCCATATATAAGCATTAAATATAAATTTCGTCCAAAAACAATTTGTAACAAGTTAGGCATCAATAAGTTAACAATATAAAAAATAAATAATATAAACAAAATAAACAAGAAGAAGGTATAAACTAGGCCTTGTAGCAATAAATGCGCATAAATTTAACTTCCTACTGGCCAGACAACACAAGAACACCAACACAGAACAAACATAATTACTAAACACATCGCAAGCACACAACAAACACCCCATACTCCAAACACACGAGAAACACACCATACTCAACTACATACACTGCATTCACACAGCAGACACAGGAGCAAAGTATAGACCTTCGCGTACGCGTGGACATCACAAAGTCGGCGGAGTAGGTAACTACGTCATCCAAATAATGATACACGTATTTAAATTTAATGTCCGAAAATATTTGGTCTAGTAACCACGACAGCACCTGTGCTCCTGAAGCAATTCCAAAGGGAATCCTTTGAAATTCATATAGTCTCCACGGAACAGAAAATGCAGTTAATGGCTTAGACGATTCAGATAAAGGGATCTGATAGTAGGCACTATTTAAGTCCAAACTCGTAAATACTTTGGCACCCGCGAAATAAGGCGCCGCCGAACTTAGATGCGGCATGGGTTGTGCCTCAAATTTTATCTTTTTATTTAAATGCCGACAGTCCATCACTACCCTAAAATCGTCCTCGCCTTTAGGGACCAAGAATACCAGACTACTATAATTAGACGTGGGCGGCCTGATCACCCCCTTCCGTAACACCTCATCGATATTTTTACGAAGAATCGCCATCCTAGGAGGGGTAACACGATAGGGTGGTAACTTAATAAGGGTGCCATCTGTTAATTGGATATCATACTACACCAACTTTGTTACTCCTAAACGGTCGGCGAATAACGACCCGTGGTTTGCACATAGTTGGTCCAGCAAACGGCTCTGCTCTTCAGTCAAATGGGAGAAAACTTTACTTACGTTGAAAACCTGAGGGTGGAACCCTCCGCCTTCCTCTAAAGGTTCGACATTAGTTAAATGGTCGCTAATAAATGGGACTCGCACAGAAGGAGCAAACGCAAAGGTAATCTCCCTATTCCGAAAATCAATCCTTAGACCGACTAAGTCTAAGCCGAGCCCAAGATCAGTCGAAATGGCAAGTCCGGCAGAAGATAAAAATAGTGTTTCCACGTAAAATGCGGAAAACGCACGGTTAACTGAACCTTAACACTCACCTGAAATTTATGGTCATTTACCGACCCGCACCCGACCCTACACTGCTGCGGTTTACCTGATAATTTAGTAAGGTAGCGATAATAAAACCCCTCGTGTACCATTGAGCAGGAGCTTCCAGAGCCCAAGAGAGCAGTTAACTGCCGCTTTGCTAGTCACCTGAACTGCCGGTTTCAAATTAAAGGGCTTGGCGATTATTCGACTGAATCTCTGACAACAGGCAGAAATCCCGCTGGTGGCTAGTTGTCAATCCTGACGCCTTTGCACTTTTACGCGCGCAGCTGGTGACGCTCCAACACGCCCCCTTACTACCGGGCACTGTGTAACTAAATGCTCACGCGAATTACACCTGAAACATGGTCCTAGTGAACGAAAATTACCCTGAGCTGGATTTGCCCGGTTATTCTGCTGCGGCTCAAATTGAACACGCAGAGGCATTTGTAATGGCTCGTAGCTGCGTGCAGCATCTGACGCCTCATACTCTGCCAAACTCGGTAAAAGCCCCTCCATGTCTTTGAACGTAGTGGGACGAGGTCTAAATAACAAAACAACCCCATAATCAACCCCATAATCATAATATCACAGATCTGTCCCTCACTATCCTTCAATCGCAACACACGCGCATATAGCTTAACCCTGCTCATATATTCGGAAAAGGACTCCGCCAACCCCTGGGGTTTCAAAACATGATCTTGAGTTAATACAAGTAACACCCGACGAGGTATGAAACATTTCAACGCATTATCATGCAACTCCGTCACTGGGTCTACACTCCCCTTAACACGCCCAATTATACCGCGCACTGCGTCTCCCCCTTTTGACATAACCACATCAAGCAGTTGTAGATCGGGAACCTGGCATATCTCAGCACAATCCTTGGCTCTTACTAGGAACTTAATAAATTTAAGAGCAGTAGAAAGATCACAAACCCTAAAGCTTTGGTATGACTCGACCAACTGTTGTAATGGATGAAGTAGTTTTAACGGCTTAAAAGCCGAGACCTGAGCCGTCCCTGGTTGTGTGACCACACCCGACGCGGCCCTTTCACCTGGGGTGCAAGCATTTCTAAATTTCTCATAAGCTGCACCCTAAGCTCAGCCAACCCAATCCCGAACTTAACCTTAGGGCAGTATTCCTGGAAGTATTCAATCCGTTGCATATAATGCAAAATCCTGGCAGTCAAACGCCTCACCTGGGCCTTGGAAAATCACGAAACCGTACTCGAATCAGAAAAAAATTCCTCAAATTCCAATTGCGCGGCCTCGCATAATGACGGTGATTCAATTACCCACAAATGTGTATCCGGAAATATCACAAAATCGTTGTCTTTTGCACTACGAAGGGCATCTAACAGGGCAGGAACATCTGCTGACGACAATTTGCCGCACCCACAAATCCCCAACTCAAATAGAATTTCATTTTTGCGCAAAAGCTGAAAGTCACTCGACATGGTGATACGAAATAATACCCAATGCCCAATTTGATCGCCTCCACTTGACGATAGGGTAAGCACGCTCTGCTACCACTGAACTGTACCCGGAGGCTAAGGTACAATTATACAACTTACTTTGATAGTTTAAAATCTTTAATAAATCTCTTATTCACACTGACAGCTTACTTGCACAATTACACTTAACTTAAACTTCCTCGAAATTTAAACTTTGTACACATTATAACTTCACTCTAACACCTGCTATCACATGATTTTGAACCGCACTCGGGAGCTAAGACAGTTATAAATCACCGTGCGCACGCTGTGATAGGAGAGCCCCGACTACCTTGTCTCGTCAGCTCGGAGAGCTGTCCGAGAGAGGAACCAAAGCAACCTTCATGCGCTCACACGGAGAAAAAGCAAACGCAAAATAACTGAGGCACACGCCTCTTAATGGAAAGGTGCAATCAGCACAGAGCATTCAATAAGATGTTCAATGAGGAAGGAATTTTATGAAGCAATCATTCCAGGCCTAATTTTAGGGTACCTTCTCGGCATTTTTCAGTTATTAGGACCAAGGAAAAATATCAACAGGGAGGGCGGCCTTAGAGAAATTTTATCAGCAGACCTCTTAAATTCAAGGCTCCCACATTACCGCCTAGCTACCTCACTTGGTAACCACGAGGACACGCAACAAAAGAGAAAAATGGTAGAGAGAAATGAATAGGAGAAAAAAAAAAACGAAAGTACAGACGTGAAAGTAAAAATAAAATGGAGTGAAACAAAACTGGGCAGAAGGGTTTGAAAGAGAAGGAAACTAAAAACAAGATAACAGCCGAACACATACACACATACAGAGAGAGAGGAAGTAGAGATTAATAAATGAGAAGAGAACATGAAAAGGAATACAATAGAACAATCTTAGATTGAGAGAAAGAAAGAAGAAAGGAAAGAAAGAGAAAAAGAAAACAAGGAAATGGAATTGTAAACAAATTTTGTATTATTCGTCGATGAGCTCATTGAAAATGTGTTCCTATTGCATTTATCACATAAGAACTATGAACTAATCGCGAACTAATGCAGTAAACATGGCAGAACAGGGTCATCGGTTTCCTGATCTTTACCCCGGGGTTATCACGAACTGTATGCCAAATGTAGTAAACTTCTGCCGATTTAAGTAACTCTATTATACTATGCCATATATAATACAAAATTATTGTGCATTGACGCCCGGTTTATACAACTGTTACTACCACTGAAATTCTGTACTTAATTAAGTAAATATTTTGATTATCTAACAATAAATGAATTAACTTTGTAAAATGGATTTTCATGAATCGATGTAATTTGTAGCAGAATTTGTTTGTCGCGTAAGTGAAATGTCATATTTTATTACATAATAAATATTTGAAGTAGCTCTTTGTCACAATAACTTTTGCTTTATTATTATTTTCTTTGTAACATTTACTATATTTTCGTTTTAGTCAGTTCAAATTCATTTTTAAAGCAAGAAGTTTACCGTGTACGTATATAGCGGAAATATCAGTCGTGGGAAGTGTAAATTTTTATAAATACTTTGCGATAATTCAAGCATGGGCACCTTCTTTGTATGGTGATGGGATACTTGACTCCTGTTCGCGGAGCTAAATATGTTAACCTGTACACACAAGTACCTTGTCACCCGTAGTGCTATTATACCTATACCTCGT
>CM060948.1:220113563-220123563 GCA_030765055.1 Mantis religiosa
AAAGGGTGTGTGCTTATATATGTGTCTGTGTGAGCAGCCTAACTCTGAAATAACTTAAATACCGAACTTAGTATTTTAGTTCAGCGGCTTCAGGAAAGCCACACAAAGATTTCCAAGATCTCCCTACCCCTATCTTTTACATGGAATGTTTTTCTAAATTTTCCAGTTTCTCAAAAATGACGATTACAACGTTGACTGCAATATCATATGCTAAGGTATTTTCAGGACAAATGAAATGTATATCTTGAAGTTCTGATAATGTATTAAGTCCTCCTCAATCCCGATGACTTTTATAGAACTGGTAAACCATAAGATGCTGACAAACTCTTACCACCCAAAGGTCTCCATCTCGTCAAAGTACACAATTTATGTCGAAGTATCCCTTTTTAGAGTTAAGCACTTTCGAGATATTCTTTGTTATTGGTTGGTTCTTACAAAACTTATACTTTTCTCAAATGGGAGGTCATCGTACGTTTTTTCTCCTTTCCTGGTCATATAGAAAGGAATTTCAAAGTCATCACAAGCGATCAGCTCTTCATATATCGCTTAAGCCTACTGTATTTCCTTAGCCCCTTGTACCTACAAGAAAACATCTAAAAAAACATTTCTACAGTTAAATATCTCGATTTAACATCAAGTATATTAGATAGGATAGATTCTTACGGAGGGGATTCGGCACTATTATGTCTATGTTCCCGGGAGGAATGATGAGGCGAGAGGAGACAGAGTGTGGCCGACCCACTGAGTCACGACAGTGCAGACCTACAATTTACCAGATGTTTACCACGAGCGCATCCTTCCATGCATCGCCAAGACTCTCTCCGACCCTTCTACCCTGAAAGAGACCACCAGGAGACAAGAAATTCGGAGAATGTAATTAACTTACCCAGCATTCGCCTGGCTATTGGGAACCTCCCGAAAAAAAAAACAGGGGTCCGGTAAGCCGGCTACGGGAGTCGAACGCGAACCTGCCAAATGCGGGCCATAGACGAAACCGCATGAGCCATCTCACATCAAGTATATAGAAGAACGGGTGTTTGCACGGTTTGTACAACAATGACTCGAGAAAGTCAAGTGAGTGCAACAGATCAGATGTTTTCTCTCTTGTTCATGCAAAGAGAAGAGGATTTCAAAGGCATCACATAGCGACCAGCTCATACAAGGTCTGACTATTGCTTAGGTCTATATATTTCCTTATTTTCTTTGTATTTACAATGAAGTACAATATAAAACAGTTTCTTCATTGTTTATCCAAATTAACATAAAGTCCACAGAAGAATAAACGTTTGCAAAAATAGGTTATCCAGGAGTAGAGAAATTCATGTGAGTGCAACATGATTGACATTTTTCTCTATTTAACAAAAAAATGTGTTTCAACTCTTTGTTCTACAATTTCTTTTATTATTCATTTGCTTTCAAACAAGACTAGTTCTGTTTGACAAAAATTCTTTCATTTGAAAGCCATACAAGATGTGCTAAAAGTTACTTTAACAAAGAGTGTGTGAAAACTATGTTGCTTGTGGGTTACAATCTTACATTAACAAATGTAGGTTAATGGCCTCCAACGTATTGTAGGGATAGTAAGTGATAGATGCTGATCACATGGAATAGGATTTCTTAAACAGTTGGTTTCAAGTTACCTACACTCAGACTATTATCAATACAAAGAATAGAAAGTAACAGGGGCCAAAGCAGATAAAAAATCTGTCCGAGTGCAATCAGCAAAGGACTGTAGTGAGGATGAGGAAGTGGTATTAACTGGGAGTCTCTGCCTATAGTTCAGTCATAGTTCAACCACCCCGGCTTTATGCTTAAAGTTTCTATGCCTGCTGATTACCATAGAAGGCGAATCAGTGTTCTGGTTAAGGAAATTCTTCATCTGATTTATATTTATCTGTTTAAGTCATCATTTTTGTTTATAATTTGTCATTTGTACAAATGAGTCGAACATAATGAAAGATTAACGAGCTTTCTTTTTTTAGAATGATAGTGGAGGATCATAAAGTTTCAAAATTAACGTTACAAAACTTCAAAATACAATTTCCAGTTGTTCAATTGCTAACTTGATACACCAATTTAATTGTAGAATTCGATTAAACGAGTAAGGAAAAAAAGAAAATAAATGAAGAAAAAAGAAAGACAGACAGACAGAAAGAAAGAAAGAAAGAAAGAAAGAAAGAAAGAAAGAAAGAAAGAAAGAAAGAAAGAAAGAAAGAAAGAAAGAAGGAAGGAAGAAAGAAAGAAAGGAAGGAAGGAAGGAAGGAAGGAAGGAAGGAAGGAAGGAAGGAAGGAAGGAAGGAAGGAAGGAAGGAAGGAAGGAAGGAAGGAAGGAAGGAAGGAAGGAAACTGAAACTTATCACGGAATGCTTGAAAGGATGAAGATGTGCAATTTGTTAGACAGGGCTGTGTTAGCAGTCCACAGAAGCCTATTGAAAAGATAGCAGCGTGCCCGTCTTCACTATGATGAGCTAACAAGTTACCTTGTTGCCTCACCCCACCTCCTTCTTTTGTTAATGAACTGTTTCCCTTCTTTCACTAAGGTAACAAGGCATTAAAGAACTTTATTTTTGAGTCCCATGAATGCATCATAACTAGGTGAACATTAAATGGAGGTAAACCACCCTCCTTTGTTTCGTATAAAGTTGGGAATCGCATGCCTGTTTAGGAATCTGCCATTGTGGTGTATAAAATTTGTTACGAGATCATAAGTTCCCTGTGCATCCTCCAAAACTATTGCAAGCGTTGCATCCTAGTGATGGTGCTAGACGTATTGAATTTTGTGAGTATTTTCTTATCAGGCATGAAACTGGTACCAAATTCTTATCAAAGATTGTCTGGTCTGATAAAGCAACGTTTAAATTAAACGGACACATGGCAGAGCGTTGAGGCGTATTGACCTTCAGTGACGAGCGCCGCAATCTTGTTATAGGCCGCGCAATGGTGTTTGAACACTTAAATATTTAAATGAAAGCTTTGATGCGAGTCTCTTACCTGTTTTCCCTGGCCTTCAATGGCAGTGATATCTCACTGAGATGGCTTCACCATCTCAAGAATCACTAGATGGTTTATTCAGGGAAGTCGTAGAGTCTCCAGCAAATTAAATACTATAGTTCCAGAAAGGTTTCTCGCTTACACACAACTTAACACTGAGCTAAATAATTTTACTTTTGATAATATTTTAAGTCTTCTACGGTTAACATATTTTCGTCTGTTGAGTCATCACTGTCATCCTCGTCATTTTGTTTGTTTGCTTTTTTTCTGTAATTTACGTACTCCACTGCTAAGTCATATCGGACGGTGAATGAAATAGGTGAAATGATGCTCAAATGAGCCCAGGATCCATAAATCTTAGAGTTACCCGCCATTCGTCTTTCAGGATAAGGGAAAAAGCCTTATCCAGGTAACTCACTCTGACCAAGATTCGAACTCGGGACCTCTTGAACGTGAGGCAGACATGCTACCAAGGCGGGCTATCCTCGTCACTGTTTCCATTCCATTGTCTTCAATTATTTCTTCCGTTAGTGCATCTTTTTCCTAATACTCCTATTTTATTTCATCCACATGAAGGAGTACCTAAACATTCCATTTGTCCAATATGCTCAAATCATTTACGGCACAACATTTCGTCTTTAACTTTAAATGTTACATTTCTGCACGCAATCCATTGTTTGGCATCTTTTAATTCTACAGGATTCAGATCCTGATATTACGGAGGAAGCCTGGATGCATGGCTATGCTCTGACAATATTTGGTCAATCAAGAAGTTCTTCTGAGTCTGCATATTTGCTAGAATTGAATCATAAAATTTTGTTTTGGTGTCATTTTCATGAAACGGGATATTGTGATTTTGTAACCAAGGGAGCATATATCTTAAAGAACTTGACGTGGAGGCTTATCTACTTGTATATTATGGCAAGATGCTTATCTATAGCTAGCACCGAGTTAAGGAGTAAATTTGGAATTATTATCAGTATTCATTTTTTATGAACACTTAATATTCATATGATTGTCACAGTACCTTACAGTCAACTGTACTGGGTGCGGGAGTGGCAGACTATTCATACGGTATATTGCATCAAGTAACAAGAGTGATAAGTTCGCTGAGTATAGGAGCTGGAAAGAAACAGAAGAGAAAGAAGGATAGACCTGGGCTCGCTGACTGTTCTTTGGATGAAGGTCAGTAAAGCACTTGGGAGGTGTGTCTTATATGAAAGGTTAGCCAGCGAATGATTAGATATTATTATACACAAGTGCATCACCAAAGGAGTGCATTTTATGTGGAAATACAATAAGCATAGAACATATTATTGGAATGTAAAGAAATAGAAAACTGGAGGAAATTAATATGGGGTAAGAACTGAGATAATAAAGAGGCTTACGTGGTAACCATTAAAATGCTCACGTTGAAGGAGAGAAAAGAATAAGGGAGGAGAAGTATGCAGACAAAATCAAAGAGAAATGGATAAGAAGTGTAAGGAAGTTAAGAGGTAGAGAAGGGGAGGATACAACGGAATAACTAAAATAGAGGTAAACAGACAGGAAGCCAATACCACTATTAGAATAGAATAGAATTGCAAAATTGTAATTGGAATATTGTAAGAAAGCATTGTATGTTTAAGTACAAATAAACTAACTGTACAGAAGTGTAAATTACAATTGCAGCCTCTGTTATGTCGCTTGACACCAAGAGATGTTGATTCACCCTTCTCTCATCTTGTCGCATTAAATTTCGTTAGGTATGATTTCTCGCGCCTGCCAAAGTGTGACACATCGCTGTCCAGAAGACATTATTGCACCTCAACAGGGTGTGCATACACTGTCTCGTCGTGTATGTGCGGTAAGTTTGCATTAATGTCTCCGTTGTTCGCATATTTTCCTATACGCTTTCTGGCTTTGCCATGTGATCCGTGTGAAAGATTTGAATGCGCAGGAAATTACTTGTTGGACATTACTTGAGTATGTACCTACTTAGAAATCAGTAGGTGCTCAAAATCTTTTATAATGGCCCATTGTCTCTGCAGGCTTACATCTGTATATATTATCTTTGTATATTTTATCGTTTGACTTCTGTGTCTAATGGCATTTTGCTTTGAACGACTGCCAATTTTGCCAGGAACGAGTTAACACAAATTTCAACAAGAATGTACAAGTCACCAGTATTTTGTTTATAATCTCAACAAATGTTTGTGATCATCACTGTGATTCCTTAATACAGTGCTTCATCTGTATCAACTAATTGTTGTGCAATCATTATGTCGCAATACGCATTTGTGTCTCAAAATTATAATGGCATATCGTTGATCAAAAACAACATCGTATACTGTCAATTATATATTAATTGGTGTCAGCTATGCATATTTCCAAGAAAGCTCGCTGTTTATAATCTGTTTTTAACAAATCTGTAAACAAGAGGCGAACACTAAACTAATCTCCACAACGAACAGTGTGTGTCTTTGTGGCGTAGGTACATAGGATGTCCGCCTCACTTCCAAGAGGTCCCAAGTTGGAATCTCGGGCAGGGTGAGTTATATGGATAGGGTAGAGTGGGGCTATTCCGCTCATTTCAAATTTATGATGTTATAAAACAAATAAAAAAAACAATTTTTATGCTAAACATAGAGCAGAATAGTCTTTATTAATTCCTTAAAGCGTACAGATGTTATAAACACACATATTTTACTTGCTATAGTTGTGATCATATAAAACAGCGAATGTTTCACAGAAAGGAAATCTCAGAATCAACGGGGATATTCCACCCGGTCCTGGGGCTATTACCACTCACAGTACTTTTGCATTTTAATTAAATGCATTTGCCACAAATAAGTTTTTTCTTACTAACTGCACCAAAGCACACTTCGTGAAACCCATAGTCCACATTTCTGGCATTTGTTCCAGTTTCCTTTGATTGCTGATTTCGGAGAACAAAACGTTAACCCACAAAATCCACATGGTGCATCTTCCTCAACTGTATTCTATTTGGACTGGAACCAAGTCATCACTTGATTCACTATTCCCATAGTTTAGTTTTACAATAGGTCTACGTTATTCTTTCTTTTTGCTCCGATGTACATCCAAAGCCACTTGCTGCCAAGTATTTTAATCTGGAAACTAAATCTTTCTCCTCCTCTAAACTGAATACTGTAGGATGACCAATTGATTTGTACACTCCTCCTCCTAATGCTTCTTGACGTTGATGTACCTGAACACGATCCTTGAGTGTAGAGTAAGACTGTCTGAAAAGGCCCGCTGCTCATCTCATACATCGCCGTTTAATACCATTGAACAATGGTAACAGCACGAGCAATGTCGTCCTCGTCCAGTTTCGCTCCAGCTTCCTTTGTTTGTATGTGTATATACATTGTTTATATGTACCATCTGAAAGGATAAAATAAAATTCGGTAATAGTTGAATAAGAAATAATTAGGTTAAAATAGTATAAAAGAACCTATATTGTAACTGGGCGAGAATAGCCCCTCTTTGCTTGGGCGGAATAGCGCCAAACGTTGAACTTTTGAAATTGCGCACCATGTGAGAGCTATGGTAAAAGAAACGCGCCATCTACTATGCATGACGTAACCCAAAGTATAACCTACACTGACACTGATTTTCAGTCAAAAATCTCTCTATCTGCAGATACTAGACCCTAAGTTACAAACGGTATTTCTTATTCAAGGCAAAAGACGCAACGTAAGTTACTTACCTTGTAATCTTCTTCTGTTAATATTATTAAAACAGCAGCCTACAACCTCATGAAAATTCTTAGAAACGTAGCACAAACACCAAGCTTTACAGTGAACTGGCAGGTAAGTCATCGCTGCCCATGAATGTTGGGCAGTAAACCAATTTGCTATTTCGGGTGGAAAAGCCCCGTGAGCAGAATAGCCCCGCCCTACATTAAGCTCTTTCAGGGTTTTCTCTTATCCTAAAGGATGAATATCTTAGCTATATGGACCCTGGGCTCATTTGAGCACCATTTCATTCCATTTCATTTATCGTCCGATGTGACTTAACGTTGGAGGAAATAAAAAAAAAGATACCGAACCGGTTATTTGTCACATGCTACAAAAACAAGCTTTTGCACAACATGAAAAAAGTTGTTATGCGTATTGAAACAGCAATATTACCCTGGCTTTAAACCCAAGTAATTCCAATTCCAATTTATATGCTTGAGTGCTCTAAAATCTTGCTCTGGTATCCTTTTTGTACCGAATTAATGGAAAATGATTTTTGGTTGACTAATTGCTTAAATCACTCCATAAACGAGACATATGAATTCTAGTATTGTCTACCATCGCTACAGCTCACAGTTGTAACAGTTGAGAAAATAATTAAAGTGAAGTTACTTTGCCACGGTAAATAAAACCATTTTCTGAATTAGTGCATACAAGCTGTACCAAAGTAATAATAATAATAATAATAATAATAATAATAATAATAATAATAATAATAATAATAATAATAATAATAATAATAATAATAATAATAATAATAATAATAATAATAATAATAATAATAATAATAATAATAATAATAATAATAATAATAATAATAATAATAATAATAATAATAATAATAATAATAATAATAATAATAATAATAATAATAATAATAATAATAATAATAATAATAATAATAATAATAATAATAATAATAATAATAATAATAATAATAATAATAATAATAATAATAATAATAATAATAATAATAATAATAATAATAATAATAATAATAATAATAATAATAATAATAATAATAATAATAATAATAATAATAATAATAATAATAATAATAATAATAATAATAATAATAATAATAATAATAATAATAATAATAATAATAATAATAATAATAATAATAATAATAATAATAATAATAATAATAATAATAATAATAATAATAATAATAATAATAATAATAATAATAATAATAATAATAATAATAATAATAATAATAATAATAATAATAATAATAATAATAATAATAATAATAATAATAATAATAATAATAATAATAATAATAATAATAATAATAATAATAATAATAATAATAATAATAATAATAATAATAATAATAATAATAATAATAATAATAATAATAATAATAATAATAATAATAATAATAATAATAATAATAATAATAATAATAATAATAATAATAATAATAATAATAATAATAATAATAATAATAATAATAATAATAATAATAATAATAAATATAAAATGACGCTTTTTCTGTAATTTCTCTACTCTATTGTAATACAGAATCGGATTTGAAAACTTTCATATTATAAAAGACGGATATTTTTTTGCAGTTAACTAAAATATCAGGAATTAAAAGGATAGGGATTGCAAGTCGCTTCTCAGATCCTTGGATATTTTTGGGATACACGAAACAGTGAGGTGGATACACGAAACAGTGAGGTTTTGCCTTTAGAGTCGGAAATCTTAAGATCCCTGGATGGTATCCGTGGTGACAAAAATTTGTACTTATTTTATCACTTACTTTATCGTAGTAGGTATAGAAGGTATTGCATTCTATTAAAAGAATTAATCTATATTTGACCAGGAATGAATATTGTGAGACCCCCTAAATCCCCCCCCCCAAAAAAAATGTTTTAGAAAAATGGCAGTGTGCGTCTGTGCACAGCATAACTTATCAACGAAAACTCTGATGAACACCAAATTTAGTACCGAAGTTCATTTATTCCAAAGATGTTTCACGGTATTTTAAGAAATATCCCTACCTCAAACTACCCTTTTGATGTTCAAAAATCTCTCAAACGATTTTGATTAAAATGAGTATTCATATACTTAAAATATTTGCATCACAAATAAAATAGTCAAGTGCTCTTCTTTCGAAAGACGTTTGCTATATTTTTTTTTAATTTGCAATCCTTAAGGGAGCAAATAGTTCTACACAAATTATTTATCTCGTGAAACATACAAGTTTTGTCCAATCATTTGTTTTGTGACATCAGGCATTTTCGAGGTACCCACTATTATTAGTTTGAATTCTTTTGTGTTCTTAACTTTTTCAAATTCTGGTGCTGTTCAGTCCTGCGTATAAACAACTTGGCTCTTTGAAAAGGTTCTGAGGGTGGAATTAAGCATATGGAGCTGTGAAATATTTTGTGCTAATGGCCCTGACGAGACGACCTCTGAGAGGAAGGGGTGAAGTGAGAGGACATCAAGAGTGGTCGAACCTGAAGAGAGACGACAGCAGAGAGTAAGATCATTAACAATTTAGATTGAAACTCCCCGGCAATGGCTCGTACAATTGACTCCCTTCCTCCCTGTGACCTTACACATCCCTTGATGCACGACTTTTGAAGATCTCCCAGATCCGGATAACGAGGACTTACAGAGAGCAAATTCCCTGCCATGCAACACCGAAATTGAAACAGAAATGAGAAGTGCGGTGAAACTGAGGTGCAGGAAATTCGAGGGCTCTAATTATCCTTCCGAGCATTCAAATAGTATCACGGGGAAAACCCCGAAAAGCCTCATTCGTCGGCCGCGGGAATATAACCCACGTCCTTCCGAATGCAGGCCACAGACGCTATATTCCATCTGAAACTAGAACGATCCTGTTACAAACACATAGGAGGGGAAAAAGAGAGTAGAAATACTTTTAACGGAGCGCTGTTGGGCTGCTAATTGGGTGAGAAGCATTAGTGGCCGATCCCGCCTAAGCCACGGAATCACTCCTCGATTTGGGTTGTTGTTTTAGTGACAATGAATCAGATGTAGGAGGATTAACGGTTATATAAAGACAAGAATCGCACAGTTGGCACGCCAGCCAGCTCTCACGTGAACAAATCCGTTTCAAAGCCGGAGATGCGACGATGCGAATGAACGGTTGTGAATGAAAGTGAAAGGATCTATTTCTGTGTCCGAGAAAGTTAAGGAAATCCGGGAGCTGAAGATTCAAGCTCGTAGTCTACTGCTTTCGAATTCAATGACCTGTTACCTCTTGTTGTTGTAAAACTTAGGCTGGGAAA
>CM060948.1:220128563-220191063 GCA_030765055.1 Mantis religiosa
AGACAAGCTAGAGGAATGTGTAGCGTTATATAGGAAGCGGATCTATTAGCACTAAAAATGTGTGAAATAGTCAGGCAAAAAGGCACTAAAATGGGCAAAATAAGTACTTAAACAGGCACTAAAATTTTGTTAAGTAAACAATTAGAACTACACAATTTTAGTTAAATGGCTTCTAAAAGGCACTACAAATGCCCTATAACAAAATGAGAATCACCCCAACATATGCTGCAAGAAATTCGCTAAACACACACATTTTACGGTTCCCTAAGCGAAATAGTTCTACGTTTATTCCAAATTTCATAAATGGCTCCACAGCAAGTTAATATAACAGATATTGCCGTGTAATTAAAGTACACATAAACCAATTCACTAAGTAAGAACCATAATATGCAGAAAGGTATGAAGTAATTAACTTTGTCAAAAAAAAAAAAAACATGGGTTTGGAGGGGGGCTTAAGGGTGAAAATTGAAATATATGAAGCCTTTGTTAGATTTGTTTCAAATTTATACCATCTATTTTTGTGATCGATCAAGAATGGAATAATACCAAGTTCAGCTTTCTAGTTACAATGGTTTCTGAGGAATTAACATTTTATCTCTAAATTACAGGCGATTTTCAAAATGTCCCACTTATTTCAATTTTAAAAATTAATGCTTGGGGTATAAGCTTCTGCGCCCATTTTAACCTATTAATGACCTGTACTTAACAATTGTTATTTCCCAAAGCGTTTTCAGTAAGAAGTAAACATTGAATGCAAATAACAAAAACACAACAAATGTAAATGGGTACACCTAATATGCAGTTGCTCTTACAGGCATGTTTAGAATTTCATACAGATTAATAGAAAACTGCATCCTGTGGAATATTTTGAAGTTAGGAAAATGTAGAAAATGTGGAGTCTGAGAAATCTGAGGTTTAAGTTACGTGATAGCAGCTACAATACAGGTGTAGGCTTATGTAAATAGTCATGTGACGTTTTCTGTAGTGCCAGTAGAAAAAGCTTTATATTATTCAAGTATGTCTATATTAATTTTAAGACAAAAATAAACCAAATTTGGTATTGTACTAAGTTTTGGGAAAATTTGCACAGATGTGTCTCCTTTATAAAGCCCTTTTTGTATATCCATTGTGCCGCATTCAGAAATTTCTCTTCCCCGAAAACTTCACGTTTAAACCAACAAATACAAAAGCTGTTGTCACAAGTTAGAAGCAGAAGAAATTGGCTAAAAAGGCAGTGTTAGGCACTAATAAGCAGAATAGGCACAAACGTATTAAATAGGTATTTTAGGCACTATAAAAATATGAAATTAGGCTAATAATTGTAGGAAACGTGCTTATAACTTAAAAGCCCGTGTTTCTGAACAAAGGAATAAAATAGGCAAATAGGGCAAAATCCGCCCCCTAGTAATCACTTTTGCTGTCTGCACAGTGTATATGCTCCCCTTCCAAGTATGACAAGTGTTGTCACAAAACTCACACATACGTAATGCCTATCGCTGCATTTACTGCAACAAACATTAGATCCGGCAGCATTGGGGACTCATATGTACTCTCATACAATCTTTTTCTAGTAAACCGATCCGTTACCGGAGTAGATAAACAGTTCAAACTCCTCTGCTTTTCATTCCCCTCTAGCCTTCTTGTCGTAGGCGTAAAGTAACTGCTAAATCTCTCTGTTACATTAATTACGAGAGTCTGAGTGAGTACTCTTATACAAATTAAAGCATGCCAGCTACTCCTAATTAATGTAACAGATGTCTCACTTTAAACATTTTGACAATCCTTTATAAAGCTCTCTGTATTTTTGTTACTCCTTGAGTCGGCCGCCCTCTGTCTCCTCTCACCTCATCCTTACTCCCGGGGATGCGCCACACGGAACATAGGTATAACAGATCAAGACTGGTAACAGTATCGAATCCCCTCCTTATACGAGTCTATCCTATCCTCCCACTCGAACTAACTCATGCGTGGACAACTTTTTTTTTTTTTTTTTTTTTTTTTTTTTTACAAATGCCTCTAAGGAAATTCATTGAAATATCAGGAGTTCAAAATATTTGTTTAATGAACAAAATATACGTCTTTTCAGACTGACTGAGTACATATTGTATAAATAGGAAATCATAAGAGGTAGGAAGAACCTTACAATAGGACAACGTAGAGCTCATTAAAATAGTTAATACGTGCTACAAATTCTTTACGTGCCATAGCGTTGACCATTTCGTACGTTCCAAGTTACTTCGTAGACTATTTACGCATCCATTTTTAAAGATTTTCTCCTAAAATTTTAGACACTGTCTGAATTCTCAAACAAAAGGTTTGTATTCTTGCCATAGCCTTTGTCTTGCGTGCTACTCTACCGAGCGGGATGGTTCAGTCGGTAGCGTCTGTGACCTGCATCCAGGCAGTCGTGGATTCGATTCCAATAGACAATTTTCCCCTTAAGTTTTTTAGGGTTTTCCCGGATCACTAAGCGATAAGAATGTCCCCCTTATTTTCTATCCCTCTATTTAACTTTATTTCACTTCATCTTTCATCCTGATTGGCAATTTCATGTCGTCATACATTACAGAGAATTTGCTTTCGTCCTCTGAATCGGGGAGGTCTTCGAGTTCCGAGCCCCCATGGCACGTAGGAGGGAGGTAATGATGATGTGTGTATTTAAGGGTGCTCAACTATTTGGTCATCAGAGGGCCCTTATAAAACCAATGCTTACAAAGAACCAATCGTGCCAAATGCCAGAGATAAAAATGAATAGATAATAAAACTCCCAGGAAACATAAACCGCAGGGAGGCTGAGAAGCCGGTTGTAAGAACTGCTATTGGGAAGTTTAAATCTATAACTGTTAGGGACCCTTCCCTCTGCTCACGTTCTGGAATCCTTATTATGCCTCACCCTTCTTCCCATCAGGGGCTTAGGCACAAACGACTTCTTAGGTCGAGTTGTCAGTTCCATTCTCAAACCTAGTCCCGGAGTCATACTTGTTTCTCTGCCTGGTCCTCTTTGAACTACCTGCCTAAGTTATACTTGCTCACAATAGAATTTCTCTACAGAACTTCATTTGCACTGTATCAATGTCCCAATGTAAATGAACTTGTTTGGAAAGTTCAATCAGATGTGAAACGTTCATTATCATGGGCATGGTTTTATAGTTTTCTCTTTCTATGCTCTACCCTTGAGCTGTTGTGACTAAATAATCTCACGCACACTAAACCGGTAAACAGCCAATCATTCCGAAATACATTATCGTAAATGTGGCTTACATTGCTCCAATTACTTTCAATTTCCCTTCTTCTAGTTAAGTATACTATTAATGTTTTTACACATAATATTTTTTCACACTTGCTATGTTTAGGCAGTGTGGAAATTCAGTGCTCTCAGATTAGTATAGTGACCAAAGTTTCTTTTGAGTAAAAGCATTCACACTTAATACCTCACACGCCCCTTATAAGACTAAATAGCCTAAACATTGCACAATTCCAAATTTGAATTTCCCGATAATGCGAGGTTTTGACAGTCATAGATAGATAGGGTACGACATATCCTCCTACGTCCTGAGAAATGCCTTTAATGTGTTGGAAGTACAACAGTAACTATTCTAATAAATAATATGCTTTCTTCCAAATAAGTTGTTGAAAAATAAATGAGGTGAAATTTAGGACGTCCGGTCTCAATAAATATATTCCCTGAAACTTTATAATTTTATTAACAAACTTTTTTTTACCCATGATACTGTGTATAATTATTTCTTTTCGAAGTTAGGCACAGGAATATCTTACATTTTGTGCATTCAACATTAGTTTTGCTTCTGCAGCCATAAAATCGACATCTTTTGTAGGTATTATGGTACATTTAAGCACGTGGTCTGCTTTATTATTCCGTATCCTCTTACTTGGATGAAGAAGAATTCCTAGCTCATGCCAAGGATTCACCGTCCTTACTCTCTTCTGAGTTGCTTGGCTTCTCAATTTCTTCTTTTCCTTCTTCATTCAATGTTTGAACAAAGTCAATCTTGAAGCGTCTTAACTTCTTAATGATATTTAATTTCTGGTAATTTTTAATTGGTCTCTCTTGTATTTCAACCACGAGTTGGTGAGGACCATGTCAACCAAGTGCGAAATTACAGAACTGTCCACTTTTTAATTCATTCATGAGAAGCACAGTAAGATTGCATACGACAAGCCATGTCCAGTCCTTCCATTGAAGTGCTGTAGGTAGCCTACATCTGGTCGTGATACCTCCACATAGCATTTCTCCTTCTTCAACCACCTTTGACATCTTGTTACTGGATCAATTCCTCGTGTAATTGAGAGCATCAGGACATCATTGTCCTACCAACGTATACAGGTCATTTTTGAATCACGCCTAGTTACAGCCACTACCACTTACCCCGAGTTCCCTCACATTCTACAAGGTAGCATTCTTCGGTCATTCTGTCAGCCTTTTGATTCTTGTTGAAAACAACCCTCGCTTCAAGAGTTCATGTGCTAAAGTTACAAATGTACAAAATCTGTCTTGATAAATAACTTGACCTGGAACCAATGAGGATGATAGTTGCGGAACAACTGATATTCCAAGAGGAAAAAGTTTAAAATCTGAGTTTAAAGTTTGATCACCTTGGTACGCCAGAAAATCACAAACGATGCCATTGGGATTAGCCAAAACAAAAGGTTTAATGCTAACTGGATGTGGCTTTCCACGTATATACTTCTGAAGCCACAATGGTCATTGAAGGGAGTCATTTCATCAATAGAAATATGAACTTCCCGTTCTTGTTTCATGCATCCTTCCAATATTCATCCTTCCAATATTCTTCCTAACAATGGTGCAACCTTCCACAGACGATTTTCCTCTCTCTGTGTTGGTGTCAAATCTGTATCAAAAACACATTTGAGTTTATTCCGCATAACGAAAAGTCTGTCTCTCGTTATAACTTCAGCAATCAATAGTTCTCTCCATTGTTTCATCCAATACATACGGATGAGAGAATATTGAACAGCAGACATTACATAGTTAATAACCAACCATACTTTTAATTCATTAACGAGTATAAATAGTGTTCAACTTGTTCTGAAAACGCTTGTTTTGTTAGTCGCTGCGACAGTCAGCTCGAACAATTTGTCATCTATATACTCAGACACGAGGGTCGGCTTATAAGTCCCAGGCCTCACATAGAGATGGCGCCACGGGACAGTTTGAAGGATAGCGTCATATAGCTTAACTCTAGGCTAGCTTGTATTCAAGTTACAGCTCAATAGCTCATTTAGTTTTTGAATGACAGCATTTTAAACATGGCAAATGTAGAGGTTTAACTAAAATGGAGGATTTGGAAAGACCAGTAGTGATTAAATACTTCCATTTGACATGCTTGACGCCTAAAGAAATCAAGGAGGAAATGGACAGTACATTGAAAGGCTCTGCCCCTTCATATAAAACCATTAAAAGGTGGGTTGCAGAGTTTAAAATGGGACATACGGGCACTAGTGATGAGCCTCGCTCTGGACGCCCTGTGAAAGTCACAACTCCAGAGATCATTGAAATAATTCATCGTTTAGTACTGGAAGGTCGCATATTAAATTTGTTTGAGATAGCAGATACTGTAAACATATCAAAAGAACGTCTGCAAGATCTGTGCAAGATGGGTGCCACGTTTGTTGACATCTGATCAAAAGTTGCAAAGATAAATTGTTTCTGTTAAGAATTTGGAGTTCTACCGTCAACATCCCAGTGCATTTTTGAGACGGCTTATTACCATGAATTAAACTTGGATACATCAATGCACCCCAGAAAGTAAATCACATTCAAAACAATGGATTGCGCCAAGTAAACCAACTCCTAAAAAGCAAAGTCAATTATGTCAGATAACAAGGTTATGGCGAGTGTTTTCTGGGATACACAGGGAATTATTTTTATTAGTTACTTTAGAAAAGGGTGAAAATATCACTGGTGACTCCTACGCAAGCTTACTGCAACGTTTGAGTGATGAGACGGAAAGAGAAATGCCTCATTTGGCAAAGAAAAAAATCTTGTTTCTTCACAACAATGCTCCGGCCCATTGTTCAGTTATTGTAATGGGAAAAAATGTGAAAATTAAAGTCAGAATTGCTTGAACATCCAGCCTATTCTCCAGATCTAGTACCCAGTGACTACCACCTGTTCCTGAACCTTAAAATATTTCTTGGAGGACGAAAATTTCACAGCAACAAGGAGGTCATTGATGCGGTGCCCGCCTCGGTAGCGTAGATGGTAGCGAATCTGCCTCACGTTCAAGAGGTCCCGAGTTTGAATCTCGGTCAGGGTGAGTTACCTGGATAAGGCTTTTTCCTGGGTTTTCCTTATCTTGATAGAGGAATGTCGGGCAACTCTAAGCTCCATGGACCCCGGACTTATTTGAGCATCATTTCACCCATTTCATTCATCGTCCGATATGACTTAACGTTGGAAGACGTAAATTGCACCAAAAAATTGATGCGGTAAACAGCTATTTTGAGGACTATGATAAATCGCACTACAGAGATGGTTTAATTAAACTAGAACACCGATATGACAAATGTATTAATCTCTCTGGAGATTACGTTGAGAAATAAATAAAAAATTAAAATATTTTCTTTCTATTGTGATGCCCGGGACTTATTAGACGACCCTGGTACATATGTCTCAGCATTCCAATGACTCCAATTGGTGTGAATGTACGTTGGTTGCATTAGATCTATCTGAGGCTTTTGAAAGGAGCTGTTGTTCCATTTATCTCTGGCCTAGAAAAGAAAAAGAAAAGGACTTCGTCTTCTAAACTATACAGATAAATTGTGTTAATTTTGAATTGTATAGAAAATTCAAACTATAAAAATATACTAAAATAATATATTTTACCTGCAATAATAAAACAGGGACATCACCATCTGAGCTTTCAAAATCGTCGCTGTTTCTTCAATTTCAGGATTGACTGCAGGTACACCCAAGCTTAGCACCAATGTGTTGCCGCCGTCGTCAAATGCATCCTCATCCTCATCCTCATCATCATCATCATCATCATCATCATCATCATCATCATCATCATCATCATCATCATCATCATCATCATCATCATCATCATCATCATCATCATCATCATCATCATCATCATCATCATCATCATCATCATCATCATCATCATCATCATCATCATCATCATCATCATCATCATCATCATCATCATCATCATCATCATCATCATCATCATCATCATCATCATCATCATCATCATCATCATCATCATCATCATCATCATCATCATCATCATCATCATCATCATCATCATCATCATCATCATCATCATCATCATCATCATCATCATCATCAGAACTCAAGTCTATGTCAGTTTCATTCAATATAGCTTTGATTTCTTCCCAGTCTCTATCTGAAATGGTAATGCCATAAAAGTTAATTATATGCTAACTGGTTAGCACTGCCAGATAAAGTTTGATTTGTAGTGAGAGGGACTTGATGTGCTACATTTGACACCACCATTTCCCGCCTCACTAATAATTTACCTCAAATACTACCAAATTCTAAACCAACACCAATAGTCGTTATATTAGCTGAAACCTTATTTAGGAAATATAGAAATTACGTATCAACGAGATAAATGCGTCCATGCTGTTTTCTACGTTCCGCCACCTCTGCTCTGTAATTCCAGCAGCTAGGATATAGTGAATAGATAGCATACAGCAAAAATCCTGCAAGGTGCTGACCTCTATGTGAGCTTATATAAACTTCATAAACTTCTCACCAGTGGCAGTGGCTAATCCAGGGATTCTAAACCGTTTGTGTTATATGCAGGGAATTTAATTTCGCCCCTGCTTTGTAGAAAGAGAAAGCAATACGTACTCATTATCTCTTTCTAACCCGTCCCTCTTTTATGGCCAGTCAGGCAGGGTAGACACATCAGTGGCGGATGATCCTTCTTCGACTGTTTGTTCTTCATCCTCCAAATTTGCTTCCTGTTCCCCTTCTTCATTGTCAGAAATTTGAAAATGTTCCTCATGTTCACTATCTGAATCATCTTCTAAATTAATTATGAATCGATCACTAATTTCATCTATTATTCCATCTTTCTCCCAATAAAACTATTCTATTTTCTTTTCAACGTGTTCACAAGCTCCTCACCAATTTTGTTTGGACACTTTACCTACTGCACTATCAAACAACACCTTTACTTCACTATGTTTAAATGATATGTTGGTTTTCGCGACATCTTCCTTTTTTATCTGTGCCCATATAAGCCCATTAGCATTTAAATCAGAATGATGCGCTATGCGATCTATTTTATAAATGTTGAGACCGCCTTCTTCCAGCTTTATTAATTCGTAAAGTACAGCTTTGGTGGAACGCGGATCAAACTCAATATTGTTGTCATGGCACCATGATTGCATTACTGACTTAAAGTGATGATGATATTGGAGCCTTGTTGATTTGAGTAGAACGATAAGATGCACTATTGGGGAGGGGGGATGTTGGGTAACAACTGATTAATAAACCAATTTTTAAATTTTTCACTATCCATTTCTTCATGATAGTCTTTGTTTGACTTCGATTTAAAACTCAGAACAGCGTTGGGAATGAAATCTGTCGAACTGCTCGCGTGTAAGAAAACGCTGTCATTTGCCTATTGGAATGCGTAATGGAAATTCAAAATCGTCCTCTTCACTTTTCTATACTTTGTTTTTCGTATGATTTATATTGATCCGGGTTTCATCTAAGTAAATAATAGAAGCACCGGAGGTCCTTACCTCTTTCATTTTTCTTAGAAACGCGAATCTTTTTATAACGATGTCTGGCCGTTCCATTAGAAACTTTCCTCCGCGTGAGCTCTATACAAATGTGAATTTCATTTGATGCAGTGCTTCTCGCAAGCTCCATAAACTCCCCTTGAACAATCTTTTTTTATGTAAGAAATTTTGTCTTCCAAGCTGGGCAGAAAATCAGTCCGATAGAATGAATAAATAAATTGTCTTATTGTAGCGGCACAGAAAGGATCTATTGCTGTTGTTGTGGGTTTTGCATTCGGACGTTTTTACCAGGAGTCTCTTAAAATGAATTATGTTCGATACAGATATGGTTAGCTTTCCGCATTTTAGGGTCCCGTATTCGTCTGTAAAAAGTGTATGAATCTTAATTACAACTTCCCTACTATCTGATGTTATAGCTTTTCCCTTTCCTCCCACGTCTCCTGGAACTAACGCAGACACTAGCACTATTCCCAGCAGTATGTTTAAACTAATCACAAAATTTTCAACTTCTAAAAACATTTTTCACGTTTCCAACACGGAGTTGCAACACCACTGATGCCTGCTTGTGCTCACCCTCATACCACAGCAGGTAATTAGGGAATACAATTAGGCAGTGACCACCATCTCAGTGCACAGTGTGCACAGTAGGTCGTGCAAGTTTACCCGTTCCACGCCGGAATAATCTACCGTGCACTCCGTAGCCTTCGGAGCAGTGGCGGTATGCTGATCTTGCAATTTAAATCCACAATTGACTGTGTAACAATGACAATCGAACAGTGGCGGCTGGTGGATTAAATTATTGGTGGTGCACAAATGAAAAATAAAATACAGAGTAGTAGTGACTCACCTATTTATACAGAAATTCTGCTCTCCTCACCTTAGACCCGGCGAATCTATCGATAACTCTTGCGTTGAAGTCGCTGGTCTTCATAACAAACTCCCTCTCAATTGAAAGCATTGCTAATGCTTACAATCGTTCCAGTGACGTGTTCCTAAGAAAAGTTTTTACTCTGTTTAAAGTTGAGAAGCAGCGTTCTGCTTCAGCGGTAGACATTGGCATAGTTAACAACACTCGCAGGAGTTTGACACATTCGCTGAATGTAGCACATAAATTGTTTTCCTTAATGAAGTCCATCAAGCACAAAGCGCCGGACATTCCACGAAATTCCTCTCGACTGTAAATTAGTCGGTTCTGTACGAATTTTTGTTCCAATGATAAAAGGATAGAACCTTATTGTTTCTCTAAGGGAATCCTCTGGAAATGTCTTATCATAGTCGAAGAAATTTTCTTGATGAAACAAAGTCGAGGCTTGCAGATGCCCCGTGAAGCTAAATCTGTCCTTTGCTTCTCTAAGAATAATGTCACAGACTTCAAGAGCTTCTCTTCTTTTCACATCATGATCTTCTATTCTTCTCCTCTTAATTGCAGTTTCTTCGTGTTCCTTAATATCCACGCTATTTCTTACTTTTTGCACTTCCCTTTCAAATACGATTAGCTGGGCGAGGGCAAATATTGCAGTCTCGTTTCGGCAGCTGATTGTACAAAATGTCCACATGGGGCATGATCTTGTTGAAGAAAGACAGCCAGAATACAAAATTATCATCTTTCAAAGTGGCCATAAACCCAGAAGCCTGAGCAAGTGTGGTGTTGTTGTTTAACAGAGCTCTCTGGTAAATGACCTCCATGCATTTAATTAAATTCTCCCTGTGTTCGAAAATGGCATTGACGGTCCGTGAATGAAAATTCCATCTTGACGGAACAGAACGTGGCAATCGTTTCTGCACAACATCATCAAGCACAGCTGTTCTTTGAGGAGAATTTTTAAAAAAAAATGTGCTCATTCCTTGTAAATTGGCAAAAAATATCCTCACATTGGTGTTTACTGCGGCTATATTTAGCATTATTAAATTAAGTTTATGTGCATGGTAGTGTATATAAGAGGCACAAGGTTACTTCTTTCACAATTGCCTGAACACCGTGTTTCCTACCTACCATGACGGATGCACCATCATAGGCCTGTGCTATAAGTTTATTCGGGCACCCTGACAGTTGCAGATCAAGTTCAGATTTAATGACTGTGGCAAGAGAGTCTGCATCATGACCAGCAGGTCGAACAAAACTCCAAAATCGTTCTACGGGTTTGTCCTTCACAAGGTATCTGTAGATAACAACCATCTGATACACTGAGGAAACATCAGTGGTTTCATCTGCTATGACAGCAAGGAATTCTGCATCCTTAATCTCCATTATTTCCTCTTGGCATACCTCTAACATACACTGAAGAATTTCGTTTTGTATAGTTTTTGAAGTGCCCTTAAAGACAGTTGCTTTTTCCAGATGGCCCTTCAGGACAATATCGAGATTAGCGCTGAAATCTATTAGGCCTCGAAAGATACCAGGGTTTTGTGGTGTATCAGATTCATCATGACCTCTCAAAGCCAGTTCAAATGAGCCGCAAAATCGTATACAGTTTATTATGATATTTAGGACATATCTATTCTGCGTAACTTTATCGTTATGCAGCTGTATCTTCCTTCTGTATGCAGTGTCCATTTGTACAGCAATATTAATATTGCTATACATTGCTAAACCTAATGCATTTGTTACATGAGACGAAGAGGACTCATGCCTTTTAACACGGTCGTGCATGCGTTGTATGTCTTTCATTCCTTGCTTCACCAAGGAATCAGCTCCTCCAAAGAGCAGGCATGTGAAACAGTATAAAGATTTATTAATTTCACATCCACATAACTAGTCGTCCTTCTTGTACGTGTCAGGGTTGAACTTCCTATTGAATGTTCTAGCTTTTGTCTTAATCGTTTGAGTTATAGAAATGTTTGGCGTGGGCCTACTCATTCGTTCCACTTCAGATTTTTCTTCAGCACTCCGTTGCGAGAAAGGCTTTTCCAGTAAAGATTGCACGGTAGTCATTCTATCAGAATTTTAAAAACGTTCAAAAACAGCACCTCATATTAAGAACTATAAATAAAATGTTAGAATACCCAGTTTAACCTTAAACAAAGCTTTCTCAAAGCTCTGGGAGCACGGAACCACACCACAGATACAAACTAAGCGAAGCCTGAAGGTCACGCTATAGCCGTTGCTAAGAGTAGGAGGAGCTAGGTTTATAAACTTCCATTTAAGCAATGTATAAGAGGCCACTTCCATCTCTTCACCTTCTCGCAACCCCCTCAGAGAGCCCACATTTGGGCGAAATCGGAGGTTAACACTTCGCTGCAAACCTGGCGGCTCCTACAGCTAAGCTCTGTTTATTTCGACTTCTGTGGTCATGGGCAGCTACAGACGATAAGCGTAAATGAAACATGTTTGTATATAAAAAAAATGCAAAAAGTACAGCTTTAGTGAGCAAAATGCACCTGTTGCACATTCAAAATCAGTGGGTGTAGCGCAAACCTGCAACCTTATGGAGGAACCGCCCCTGCAATCGAATTATAATATGAAGGATATACTTGATATAGATATAAATTGTTGTAATTTTTTCTTTCATTATCATTCAAATATGTACCTTTATTTTAATAAAAACAAACAAATTAACAATAAATTGACAGTTTAAACAAAATGATGAAAATAATCGACAATCTACTTACAATACAGCAGTATTAAATAACAGCTCGAAGAAAAGCAATAAGCACAACATATTACTCAGAAGTGGAACCTAGGTTTCTAGATTTTTGTTGTCTCTTTTGACACACTAGGTTTTCAAAATTTGGTATCAATGTTTGTGCAGCAACTAGTCTAAGTTGACATTTTAAGTTCTGATCCGACAATTGCAGCGGTTTTTGTTTAATTTCATTAGCGAAAAAATTGTTCGCATATATATGTGGATCCGAACATACTCCGAAAACGAGCGGCATTTCTGTGTAGTCGAGGAAATGTATTTCTTTGAAAATATGCATAGAAATCACTAAAACTAATTCTATTTTGGAATTTATGTTTCATTTGACGATTTCTTTGCAAATCAATAAGCTCAAGTTGTAATTCAGATGGAACATTATCAACATCTGTAGAGTAAGCCTCAGCAAATATTTGGAAAATTGGCTCTAACTACAACACGTCTTGGAACCTTTTCTGAAATTCTTGATTCAACTCTCTTAATATTTGAACATATTCTTGCAGGTCCATCACCTGAACAAACTGCTGCAGTGTTGACAGCTTTGGGAAATGTACCAAGTTCTTTGAGGTTAACTGCCCTTCCCATACGGATAGTTTCATTTTGAATGCTCTGATACTGTCACTTTCTATAAAAAAGAAACACTCTTCCCATGAAGGCATAAATGTAGGCCAACCGACATTATGTTTACGAAAACATACTGCAAGAGACGAGACAACACTACTGTCGAATTCCATGTCTTGTCTCAAACTGAAGTCGCACCTGGCAGTGCACAGTGCTACGTTATTTGCTCTAGCACAAAATCGAACCACTTGGTGACCGCTGCAAAAGGGCTTTAAAAGAGACTGACCATTTCAAGGAAAGAAATCCAGCGCCCGTGCTAGACAAAAATAGTACAAAAAGTGCCAAGGTAAATCTCGTGCACTATAAATGTAACCTCAAAGGACCTAAGAGGACATGTACCTTCTAACGCGTACAAAGGGGACGACAGTACAACCTGCGCGTCACGTGACGCATCTATACGCTGTAGATGTCACGAAACAATGATGTCAACAATATGTGTCTACGTTGTAAAGAGCACGCTTTAGTTCGAACATTTCAAGTGTCTAGTGTCAAATATGTTTTCAGAAGTGTCATAGAAATTCACAGGGCAATACTCTGAGAAAATAAATAAACTACCTGAAGATGCAATGGTGTTACAACGCAGGGAATAAACTTCCCGAGTGAGGCTTAAGTTTGTTTATACATTATTCACTCTTTTGAAGCAATGCGTGTGTGAAAATTTAAAAATCAGTGGTCTTCTTCTAATTGCTTTGACCTTTGACTTCTTTTTCTCCTACATGTAGTAAAGAGGGAAATATTGCATTCCATCCGAAAGGCGACATATTCGCCGAAAATATATGTTCTGACAGCCCCTGAAACAAATAAGAATACTTATTAGAAACAGTTACATCATGTCTCAAATGTATCTGCGTGCCGTAAGACGTACGTTTGCTATCTGTTCAATGTACTTTGTTCATCTTTTCGAATGACGTGTGTGACAGAGAAAAGGGGAGTGTCTATATAGGGCTAGTGAGAAGAAATTATCAATTTCCATCAATTAACTTGAATAATAAGAGTTAAATGATGAAGCCTGGAACTAAAGTACTTACAATAGTAATGCCCGATTTCACCAACAGATGTTAAAATCGACGTTAACAAATGTAACGTAACAATTGCAACCGCGCTAACAAAGCTGTTAAATTTCTTGCATATCACCAACCTGTTTTCTGAAAATGTTAACAAACACGTGTTAACGCCATGAAACTTGTAAATATTACAGCTATAGAAGGCTATGGATGAGTCCTATTATTTTGAAGCTAATTGGATAGGTAGCGCAGGTTTGAGCAAAGAGTTCCTCGTTTCTCGGCACTTTGTTGCAAGTTAGGGTTGCGCAATTTATCCTCAGGGTAGAACAATGAGTTCCATCAAAGGGTATGCGTGGATATGTATGGGAGTAAGGATGGTTCTAATGACACTGTAATGCAAGTTTCAAACTGGTTTATTGATTGCTTCTTTTTATCATCACATCAAACTCGAAGTTGCCGACCAAGGGTTGCCAATATATCACTGTTTAGAGTTACCGTATGTAGAATGCTTATTACTTGATAACAAATAATTCATTATTCACGTATGAACCGATAGATATCTTCTTTCATCGCTTCTGATCTGCCTTCGCCCAAGACAGAAGCAGTTAACCGTCTTAATGGGCTGCCAGCCACGGCCTGAGTGTCCTCACTGAGGCAAAGCAGCTGTGTGTAAGTTTCACCTCTTGAAGCATCTTTATTCACACCAAAACTCCTTTTTGTGACTATTTCGTCCATTGTGATTATTAGTCTCGGTCATGCCATTATTAAGGGTCGGAAGAATACCTTTTCAAACGAAACCAAGTGTTATTCAGTGAGAACCACTGCTAGGAGCACTTTCTCCCGTATCTTTTGTTACACTACTCAACCACCTGCCTGCAAGTGTTGTAAAAAAGATACACTATTTCTTTGAAATCCATTTCGATTCTCCACTCACTGCAATCCTTAATTTCGGTATCAATTTTCTGAACGTACTGCGATACGCTTTTGTTTTCATTTTCGTCTGCACACAGCTAAAAAGATGGCGGATAAACAAAATGGTAAACAAATGCCGTGAGGCAAATTTCTCACCCATGGAGAAAGAACTCTTAATTGAATTGGTGACGAAGTAAAAGGATATCGTGGAAAAAAAGATGAAGATGGATGCGGTGAATGTAAAAGAGAAAGGTGCCACGTGGCAACGAATTTAATTCAAATGCATGTGTCATTACTAGAAACACGAAACGTCTTCTTAAGTATTACGCAACTTTAAAATGAGGTGCGAAGAATTACAAGTGACGAGTGACTTGAACGTTTCAAGACGGGAGGTGGACAGTGTATTTCCACATAATTCAGTGAATTATAAAATCGCAAGGTTATTAATACTTGAAGCAAAGGCGAGATCGGCATATTCCTTTCGATGCATGTTCTAACCTCTCTTGTACTTCCGCAGTAACCTTCATAGCAACTTGTTTGGACAGTCTATACCTCAGTAGAATTTTTTTTTCTGATAGCCCCTCAAGATAATTTCTCCTCATAGACCGTACTCTAT
Organism: Mantis religiosa; assembly: GCA_030765055.1. NCBI lineage: Eukaryota > Metazoa > Arthropoda > Insecta > Mantodea > Mantidae > Mantis > Mantis religiosa. Next base: position 220,144,118 of record CM060948.1, read on the forward strand.
TACGAATGCCATTTACAGTCTTAAATATGGCAAATCGACAACAAAGAGCTGCGTTCACGGCCGCCATCTTTACTATTTACAATTGTTAAGGACTTAACATTAGAAATTCGACTTGTTAGTTTAAAAAGAGATTTAATACAAGTGTTAAGCTAACACTTGTTGGTGAAATACAATTTTTGTTATAACTATTGTTAAACCCTTGTTAAATCTTAACTTCTGTTGGTGAAATCGGGCATGTCAGCACAAATTGTGTATCTCGGATACGAGAGCCCCTAGTGGTTTACGAGGGAAATATATGTGTCAATTGGAGAATCTAATGTCAGGACGGCACGCTGGCCATGGTAGCTCAATGGGTAACAGCGACTGGACGGAAACCAGCACATCCGTGGTTCAAATCTCGGCCATGGCATCGAATTTTTCAAGTCGACTCCATCCATTCAAAACCTTAGCCTATATAGGGCTATTTCGAAGAAATGATTACTTTCCATCAATTAACTTATATATTACTTGAGTTTTCTGAGAAGTTTCTTTATCCACAAAATAATTTTGTGCAATTTTGCATTCCTGGTTAACCATAATAGATAGTGGAAACGTTACAAAAATGCAAATCTCTTTAAAATGAAACCAATTATTTAAAATAAGTTCTTTATGGAATCGTCAATTAGAAAGTATGTTAATACCACTTTGGCTGTTGCAATATTTTACCTTTCTTTTCTTCTTTTTCTTCTTAAGAGCTGTAAGCATTATTTATTTTTTTTTTTCATGGGAAGAGTATGGCATTTTAAGGGCCAGAATATACAGCAGATATATCGATTTAGTTTCTTTTATTTTCTTTGCTGCTACTATGAAATATGTAACGAAAGTACTTCTCCAAACTTTAGCTGCATTAACATAAAGTAGACAGAAAAATAATATTTTGTAAGAATACTCTGTAAAAGCTATAAAAATAAACGTCTGCGGATACAGTAAGTCATCTGAACTTAACACATATTTATGAAACACATTTTCCGTTTTGTGTCTACAGTTTGCCACAGAAAATAAAGTCCCAGGGGAATGAGCCGCAAGGAAGTTGGACACGGTTTCGATATCCTGTCTGGGAGTTATGACACTCGGGTCATTTCAGTTACAACCCATTCAAAAACATTCTGACGCCTTCTACTTTTGCGAATAAGTTTTTTCTGTTTTTTGTACTACGTGAATAGGACGCATGTTTTTTTAAGGGTTTTACTCCTTTTGTAGCATGCATTCTCTATTACACACATTCACTGCCCTTTTTGCACTATGTAAGGGTAGCTCATCCCTGTCAGGGCCTTCCTTTACGTTGGCGAACAGTAAATTTACCTGTGCTGAACGTTTACAATTGATTACTTTATCGCCCTCTAGGTAGCTCCAGATGTAGGACAGATCTTTGGGTCTGGAACTGTTATGAACTTTCATACATTCCTGTGTGGCTTTATGCCGTTTCTATATACATACCATGTGCCATACAAGACTCGCGAATACTTCTGTTTCTTGGACGGACATCATTGCTATAAACTTCCATATAGTCACATTATAACTTGGTTCTGGCACTCAGCGAATTTGGTCGGTGGCAACATTTTAATATCTCCGGTACATGCATCTGCGCTGAACTTGTTCAAGAGGTACCCGCTGCCCGCCTCTGTAGCGTAGGTGGTAACACATCTCCGAGTTTGAATGTCACTCATGTGGAGCTATTTGGAAAAGGTTGTTTTCTGGGGTTTTCCCTTATCCTGAAAGACTATGTCGGGTAACTTAAAGCTCATTTACAAGCTCACAAGCTCATTCAGGTCGTGGGGTCTCTGACTCACGATTTATGCTGTATCACTTAAGCGCACGCTGAGGTGTTCATCTACATACCATGGCTTTCCAGTTCCCACCATTCCTTTCTCATCAATTTCACGCTGTAGGACCAGACGACCGTGTTTGACGGATTGCGGCTGGATGGTTACCTTATCCAGGTAACTCATCCTGACCTACCTACTGCGGTAGGTACAGGATGGGCGATCCCGGGGTCCCGAGCCAAATCTCTCGATTGGGCGAGAGCTAATGCCAAACGCCCAAACAAGGTCCACATCCGTGTTTAACCCTTATCTAAATAAAGAAAAGTAAATTAAATTAAAGTCAAATTAAGGTCAAAACGAAACCAAAGCAAAGCCAGAGCGAGGCCAGATCGGAGCCAGAATGGAGCCTGAGTGGAGCCAGAGTGGAGCCTGAGTGGAGCCAGGGTGGAGCCAGAGCAAAGTCAAAGCAAAGCCAGAGCAAAGTGAAAGGAAATCCAGAGCAAATCTATAGCAAAGCCAAAGAAAAGCCAAATAAAAGCCAAAGCAAAGACAGAGCAAAGCTAAAGAGAAGCCCAAATGGAGCCAGAAAAAAGCTAAAGCAAAGCCATAGTGGTTTGGAGCGCGACCGGAGCGGGACCGGAGCTTAGCCAGAGCCAAGCGAGAGTCAGGTTAGAGTGAATTCAGAATGAAGTTAGAGTGAGGTTAGAGTGAAGCCGGACTGAAGCCAGAGCCAAGCCAAAGCGGGACTGGGGTGGTGGCCGGAGCCTAGCAGAGCGATGCCAGAGTGAAGCCAGAGTTAAGTTAGAGAATGAAGTTAGTGTGAGGCCAGAGCGAAGCGGGGACGGAACCTAGCCAGAGTCAAACCAGACTTAAGGTAAAGAATGAAGTTAGAGTGATTCCAGTGCGAAGCCAGAGCGAGACCGAAGGTGGGCCGGAGCCTAGCCAGAGCCAAGCCAGAGCCAACTTATAGTGAATTCAGAGTGAAGTTAAAGTGAGGTTAGAGTGAAGCCGGAGCGAAGCCAGAGTGGAGCCAGAGCCAAGCCAGAGCGGGACCGGGGTGGTGGCCGGAGCCTAGTAGAGCGAAGCCATAGTGAAGGCAGAGTTAAGTTACAGAATGAAGTTAGTGTGAGGCCAGAGCGAAGCCAGAGTGGGACCGGAGCGTGGACGGAACCTAGCCAGAGCCAAGCTAGAGTTAAGTTAAAGAATGAAGTTAGAGTGAGGCCAGAGCGAAGTCAGAGTTAAGCCAGAGCGGGACCGAAGGTATAATGGAGCCTAGCCAGAGCCAAGCCAGAGTGGGACCGGAGCGTGGACGGAACCTAGCCAGAGCCAAGCTAGAGTTAAGTTAAAGAATGAAGTTAGAGTGAGGCCAGAGCGAAGTCAGAGTTAAGCCAGAGCGGGATCTAAGGTATAATGGAGCCCAGCCAGAGCCAAGCCAGAGCCAAGCCAGAGCGGGACCGGAGCGGGGGCCGGAGCCTAGCCAGAACAAAACCAGAGTCAAGCTAGAGTTAAGTTACAGAATGAAGTTAAGAGTTAGGCCAGAACGAAGCCAGAGCGGCACGGCAAGGGGGGGGGGGCGGAGACTGGCCAGAGCCAAGCTAGAGTGAAGTTAGAGTGAGACTAGAGTGTAGCCGGAGAGAAGTCAGATCGGAACCAGATCTGAACCAGAGCAAAGCCAAAGCAAAGCCAAAGTGGAGCTAGAGCAAAGCCAGAGCAAGGCCAAAGTAAAGCCAAAGCGAATTTGAAGTAAAGGTAAAGACAAAGGAAAGTTATAGTATCATCATCATCCTGACCAAGATTCGCACTCGAGACCTCATGAATGTGAGGCAACACGCTACCATCTACGCTATCGAGACGGGCTAACAAATTTCAATATGTGTAGTCACATTACTTTCTCTACTCTCTCTTGTACAAAATATACCTTAAAACCATATTCCTCTGCTTCCTTATTGTTAAGCCTGATAGGCATTTGTAGAAATTATTTAATAATAGATTTTTTATAGATACAATAGAACTAAGAGAATGCAGTACAGTGAAGCCATTTTCATATCTTTTAAGAACTAGTCGCTATTTAATGGCTTTGAAATAGCATTCAGTTTTGATACTGAAATTATGGTTTGCCAGAAGCAAAGAATCATGAGGGATGTCAAAGGAATGTTGGTTCTTTGTTACGACAAGGGCAAGGACAGTTGAGTTGGGGGAAAGTGTTATAACAAAGCAATGTTAGAAGCAGTGTCCTTAGAAGATTTCTAAAGTGGCTCACTGATTAGTATGAATAGGAAATTCTTTGGATCATTTACAATGGCGACAAAACAGCCACAAAGGGATTTTGGTTGAAAAGGAGTTTTGAGAGTGAAAGTTATATATACACACGCGCAGCTGTGGTCAGGGAAGAGTCTTCGGCTTGAAGCCGATCAGAAGGGTCTTCGGCGTGCAGCCGATGAGACAAGAGTCCGAGGCGTGAAGCCTATTAGGGCGGTTAACCTGTTCTGTGTTTGATATTTGTCGGTTCATATATACGTGATGAACGAATAAAGCTATCGGGTAGTAAACATTATGCATTCAGTAACTCTAAACAGAGATTGGTAACCCTTGATCGGCAACTTTCATTTCGATGTTCGAAAAGAAGAAGCAGTGAATAAATAATTTGGAGACGGGATTCCAGTGTTATTAAAATCTCCTTCTCACACCCATCCACGCATACCCTGAGAGAAACCTCATTGCTCGCCGACTTATTTGCTCGCCATTAAATTATTGTTTCAAATTGGCGTCCACAACGTGGAATTGTGTGCACCCATAAATATTTTAGTTGCAAATCGGCGCCGCAACGTAGAACTCTTTGTTCGCCACCCACAAATTTGTATCAGTTTGCAGTGCCAGAATTTGAAACAGTGAATTACTTCCCATTTGAAAAGAAAGTATATGTATCGGAAAATTTAAACAAACAAAATCCAATATATAGAAAATGGTTCACAACACAAAAAACTCTATTTTTTTTAAAAAAAACTCTACGTTTTTATATAGTAACATTTGTGTATCTCTTTCGGTATACCAGTTACGCAAAGGTCATTCAGAATAAAGAGTACTTCTGAGGACCTTCGCTGAATATACAAACTACAGATTTAATTTGTTCATGAATATATTTTAAACTAGTGGTATTTTAATCAACAGTTTTAGAACCACTGTCAAAAAAATCGAAGTTTTTTGAAAATTATTCCATCTAAAGTTTAGTCTGTGTTGAGCAATTTCTTAAAAATCTTCGTGTCGCGTCCTAGGAAAATGCTTTAGTATTTAACAGCCTTTTGATTTTGAGTTATGCTGTTCACACACCTATATACACAATGTTTAGAAGTAGTTTTAATGTTCTTATAGATTCTCGGAATCTCAAAATATTAATTTTCGATTAAATACTGATATCTGATCTTTGGGTGGAATACAACACTTCTACTTATTATAAGTCGTAGAGAAAGTAAAAATGATTCCTGTGCAAATGAACGCAAGCGAATCGACTCACATTGTATGATGCACAATGATTATGAATATCTGGTGTCGGTTATAAATCAAAGGTTTCAAACATTTAAGCTCCCCATTTTTCAATATCCTTGTAAATCCAGCGATAACATGAAAATTAACCACGATTTCAAATTAATGTTTAGATGTCCAAAATTATGCCCGAAAGAATACTATTAATAAGAACGAAACAGAAAAACAAGATGAGAGTAAACGTATTGTCAAACACACACACACACACACGCGCGCGCGCGCCTCGGTAGCGTAGATGGCAGCATGTAGACGGTTTTCCTTGACCTGAAAGTCGACTGTAGGGTAACTCTAAGCTCTATGGACCCTGGCTCATTGGAGCTCATTTATCTTTCGATGTAATATAATGTTGGAGATTTTCAATGAAAAAAAAAATTCCCCTCAGTTATCACTTTCTTATCTCACAGTCTTTCCCTTCTGCTACTTTTCTCATTGTATTTATTTGTGTACTTTTCTTGAATATATAATATAAATGAAGAGATAAATAGTATTTACATTTATATCTATTTCTTCTCATGCAGGTCGATAGAACGTGTTCCCCAGAATATCCAGAAAATGGAGCCGTGATTACGTGTAATGTTAGCGTTTTCCATTCTCATCGGAGACACACTCTCTGACCTTGGATTGTGGTTGTTTCCACTGTTAGGTACAAGAATTGTGCACTGGTTTCTCATTTAGTTTTATGTATGTAGAGTGGACATGAAAAATTCAATGTCACAGCCGGGATTTGAAACACGGATCTACTGGTTTCCGTCCAGTCGTTCTTATCCATTGAGCTACCATTGCCAATTTGCCGTCATGACATTAAATTCTACAATTGACTCATATATTTCCCCGGTAAACCGCTAGGGGCTCTCGCATTCGAGATACACCGTTTGTGGCGACTTACTATTATAAGTACTTGATTCCCAGGCTTCCTCATTCAACTCTTAATATTTTTAAGTTAATTGATGGAAATTATTCATTTCTTCACACTAGTCATATACAGCCTAAGGTATTGGATTGATAGAATTGACATGAAAAATTCAATGCCACGGCCGGGATTTGAATCACGGATCTACTGGTTTCCGTTCATGTAGCGGAACGTAGCGGAATATTACTCAACCTGTAGCGAGATTCAATGTAATTTGGTTGGCAACACTGATCAATAGTTCAGAAGGGCGTAGTCCACCTTGGAGAGCGTCGATTGAGGCACAGAAGGTTTCTTCTACTTTGAAATTTTACCAGGAGGTAATAAAAAATGTAACCCTACATATTTTGTGTTTGAATTTGAATGCATTTATTTATGTATTTTTGGCATGTTCTATTTATTTGTGTGAAATTTGTAACAATCCTCAGAGTGGAACCAAGTCTGTCTACACAGTCATCCACTTCTGAAATAGTTCTTCAATTTCTGCCACTGGCTTGGCTTTAGCTTATCATAAAGAAATTGGCAGAGCTTTAAGAACATTGGTGTCTGGAATAGATGAAGTAGTGAAGCATAAATGTTAAATTGTGATTTTATTTTCTGTTTTTAGTAGGTGTATTGGGCTATTGCAAGGCATTATTGCACTCTATTATATTTTGTAATTTCCTGATACTTAATGCACCTACTCCTACCTTAATGTATATTTTAGAGCCAAAACATTCAGTTGCGTTAAGTCAAAATGTGCATGATTGGTGTGAGAAATGTGACATTTTCGTGTTCTCTCGGTTCACGAGTAGTCACGGTCTCCGGAATAATATTACCACTGCCCATTACTCATCATGTTTATATTTTGAAGGTAAAAAAATTACTATACGTATCAATTATGTGAGATATCTGTCATTTGTTTGTTCTCTCGGTTCATGAATGATCAGAGCCACCGTTCCAAGCACTCATCACATTTATATATTAAATGTAAAAAATTCACAACAATGTGAATTTTATATACCTATATATATGAATTCTATAAAAAGATTTTCCTTATTTGCAAACTATCGAATCATGAACAGTCACTTTCTTGTCCCACACCACAGTTATCCTGTATAACAGCAGCCAAAGTCTGTTCTAGACAGCTATTGTTAGCCATGTATTTATGAAATCTACAGTCACATCAGTATATTGCCAATTACTCCCTATTAAAATATTGCCAATCAAGACACTGAGCGAGATGGCTCAGTCGGTTTCGTCTGAGGCCCGCATTCGGGAGATCCAGGTTTGATTCCCGTGGCTGACCTACCTTACCCATGAGTTCCTTTTGGGGATTTCCCGGGTCGCTAGGCGAATGCTGTCCCTCCATTTCATCTCCATTCTCATTTCATATCATCTTTCATCTGGTGGCCTCTTTCAGGGTAGAAGTGTCGGCGTTTGTCTCGGCGGTGCATGGCAGGATGATATGCTCTGAGGAAAACTACTTCCTGCTCCGGTAGGTCGATTGTCGGTCTCAGCTCCTCTGCTGCGACCATTTCGGGACCGCCAGCCAGGGACCTTTAGGGCACGGATCGCCTGCCTGGGACCATTAGGACTCAGCTGCTGGGCTCGTTGCTGTCCCGATGTGGGGGAGCGAGTTCGTTGCCCTGCCCTGTCGGGGGAAGTCTCTATCTAAGTAAATTGTATGTACCCTGCTCTCTGTACTGTCGTGGTTCCTTGGGTCGGCCGCCCTCTCTCTCCTTCGCCTCATCCTTCCTCCTGGGGGTGCCCCCACTTGAGGGCATAGGAACAATGGGCCCAGCATGGTGGTCTACGTACCGAATTCCCTCCGTAATGAAATCCCAATCCCAATCAAGACACATTTAAAGGACTAATGTGGGAAAAATCTCTCGGTAAAGAATATAGCCTTAAGGGAATGCAGCACCAAAATTGGCTAGAAATATGGAAAAAATATTTTTGTTTTGTTTTTGAGCTAATAAAATACCTTGAACCTTATAGTATCACAATTCAACTAAATTTATGAGTTTCAGGTATTTAAATACCTTCACATGACAATTTAAATGCCAGTGCGCACATGCATGCCGGCCGGCCCTTGGGTTCACAGAATTCTGTCATTTGAGTTCGATTGAATGTACAAAATTTATACATTTGAAATTAGCGGGCAAAGTTTCTGGTGGAATTTTGTGTGTTGGTATGATGGTTATTTCTTACAATATGTGGCACCATGGAAACAAAACACTGGCTACAAACACTGTAAGCAAATAGTAATGTTTATATGTTGCTTTTGTGTGAGTTTCTAACTTGGTCGGGGTTTTCTTGTCTTTCTCGTTAAACTACATACTGTTTATATATAGTGTGTCATTAAACATTTATATAGGTATTTTATACACCAAAACGTCCATATAACTGTTATATATGTTATAGGTAAAACATTCTTTGAAACAACTGACCTCTTGTTGACCGTGTACATTAGTTAGGATCATGAATAGGCTAAACGATACATGGGAATAAACACCTAAACATAACAACACAACAATGGGAGCATACTTGAGGCCTGATATGGTAAGAAAACTAATGTCTATGTACCATAGGCTGGCATCATATGAAATCCTAAGGAGATGTACATTGGGTAAGACACAAAATGCAAATGAAAATTTACATAACTTGATATGGCATAATTGCCCAAAAGAGATATTTGTGTCAAAGAAGAGACTTCAGGTTGCTGTGACATTAACCATCAGTGAATTCAGTTTTGGTTGTTCTGCCTCACTCAAGCTGCAGTCAGACATAATGGACACAGATTTCGCCATCATCTCTAAAAATTAGCCAAGGGAAGGACCAATTACGCTTACTACATTCAGCAATTTCTAAGAAGGTAACTTCTAAAACACCCAAAAGGAAACTAAAATTGAAGAAAACTGCTGCAGAAGAGAGAAGGAAGAGGCAGGGGAATCCAACTTATATATCTGGAGGGTTTTAGTCTGCTTCAAGGCATGTAGCTGAGAAGGAAAATGTTTTGGATTTTAAAATTTGATTTACTCAGTTAAAGTTTTTCAACATTTTTTGCAGTTCAAAATGTTCCATACGATGCAGTTTTGATTCAGTCCCTATAAAACTTTCAACACATGTTCTTAGAAAGCAAGCAAAGGTTTCTATCATATGAAGTTTTAATATGCATTACATTTTTTAAGTTATTTATTTATAAAATCAAAGGTTTAATAAGTTTTTGGCTTTTTTGTTTGCTCCATGCCTAATATTATCCCCCTCTGGAACTAAAGGCGGTATAAGAAATTCATATGATACATATTTTCTTCATAATCATCTGAATAGTTTTAGAAATAGAAAAATTAAACTTTTGAAAATTTTTATCATGTGGAGCGGTTTGAATTTTGACCAAATTTTGAATTTCGTCCAAATTTTAGATTTCATATATTAATTACTCCAAAACTATGGAAGATATAAGAACCAAATTATGAATCCTGTGTCCACTATGCTTCGGAACTAAGTGGTAAAATTTTCAGCAACATTGGTTGAAAATTGCTGGATTTGAGGTTTTCGGTGCTGTATCCCCTTAATAGAGACTTAATATGTAAATGAAGAAATCCTCCATGTTGCAAAGAGAGCTTCTTCACGATTAAGCCCTTCTACATCAAAGAGCTGTCATTAAATGGACTACTCTTTTCTATAGGACAGTACCAAACATTAGTAAGAAAAAAAACTACAAGAGAAGAAAAGCAAAATATGGAATATTTTCTACCAGACAGTTATGGTCATTACTAATTTTATTACTCATTTGCATGTTTCGTTAAACTTTCATGCATAGGTTTTGGTTACACAGTTGATATTTTCAGTATGTGTACGTTTCTTTTGCAGGCTCTGACCAATATTCTACAGGATAACTTAGCATAACTTCCCACTATTCAATATTTTAACTTTAAAGACAAATTGTCACAACAGTGCATGTTCTCTTGTTTCACGAGCAGTCACAGTCCCTGATCCACATCATAGCTCCTCTGTGCTCATTATATTTAAATTTTAAAGATAGCAAATTCACAACTATGTATATCAAATGTATGAGAAATTTGTCCATTATTTGTGTGTTCGACAAACCTTTTATATACGTAACAGAACAGGTACTTAACTTTCACCCACTACGTTCCACCAGGCTTCCTCCAGATATTCATAGCTTCAGAAGTAACAAAATGAAAAACTAATGCACTACTATGTTATAAGAATAGTAATTTAGTGACTGATGTTATTGGCATGTTATTGGCATGTTAATTAGCTATAAAACAGGATAGCGTTTTGGCTTAAAGTATGATAAAATTATTTTTAAAACAATTCAGCTGTTTCGCAAATCTATATACAGTAATAACATGTGATGAATAGTCCTTTTTTTCCAAATATTCTCTTATTTTTTGTTAAATGTGGCTTAGATTTATTTTTTTCCGTTTATCACAACTTTGTACAGTTAAAGTTAACCACTGGCGCGACAGCCCTAAAAGGACCAAGGCTTACCAACCCGACTGCCGACCTCACGCCCACTTACGCACGGCAGAGGTGAGCGATCATCCAACCGATACGGGGAGGATGATGTGGTCAGCATCTCGGCATCCCCCAGCCGGAATGTTGGTTTCCGTGACCAAGGCCGCTTACCTAGCGTAAGCTCCTCACTTTCTTCGCGATGCTGAGAGGGCACCGGTCCTATACCCAGGAATTAAAATCCACAGCCTTTGGGTGGGATTGAACCCGGGTCGCTTTCCGTGGCCAGCGACCAAGGCATGCTGCCTTAGCTCTCTACACCACGGCGCAGTGGTGATATCCAAATTTCAGGCTGATAGACCTTTGAAGCTTCTATTAAAAGGCCATGCAATTGTTGCTCCATTTGGAAAGTCTTCTTGAAAATCTACACGATGGCACTTCCTTATAACCCATAAAAATATTTCTAAACTTCGAAATTACTTGTGAAATATGACTATTTGGAAATTACTTGTGACTTTCTAAAATATGCACCGCTATTCGTCATCGATTGCTCTCATCAACCTGAGGATACTGTAACGGGAGCAGTGAACGTCAGATTGGAAGTTCAAGCATCATCAAATTTTCCTGCACAAACTTCATTATTCTGTTTAATTCCTCATGATAAATTATTCACTTATAAACCATTAAGTCATGTTGTGCAATCTATCATATAGGTGTAATAAAATTATACAAATTCAAATTATCTTTTTATTGACCTTCACATACGTCTCCAATCTCCTCTTCCGTGCACTCCTGCTTCTTGCATCATATGAGCATAATGATTTATGAATATCATATAGTTGATATAAATTTGTTTCAATATATAGAATTAGTATTTTAAGTCCATTAAATGCAGTACTATTCAGATTTATACTACTCACATTTAAACATGTATTCACAAACGTTATTTCTTTCATGTTGTTCATACATAACATTATATTAAATGCATAAATTACATTTTCATTGTACGGTGCACAAGGATGCTTACCATCTTTCAGATACGGATCCAACACACATATTTATTGCTATTATCTCCCAACCCACTTTTGTAATATACACAAACGTATTGCCATGTGAGGCTTTGAAGTAAAGGGATGGGAGTTCATTGTACAATCCTATGTTCACACGATACTCGGTGCTGATGGAGATGTCGTTATCGTTCATGCACACACTATTTACCATCACTCGCAATTTCCTCTTCTGTTTCTTCTGCGAAGGGGGTGAAGGGGCCGAACATCATTATGATGCAACTGTCTTGATCGAACGTCTTCTTGGCTTTCACGATCCTCGGTTTGCAGTTCGTCGTCTCCTCCTGCTCCTCCTCCTCCTCCTCCTCCTCCTCCTCCTCCTCCTCCTCCTCCTCCTCCTCCTCCTCCTCCTCCTCCTCCTCCTCCTCCTCCTCCTCCTCCTCCTCCTCCTCCTCCTCCTCCTCCTCCTCCTCCTCCTCCTCCTCCTCCTCCTCCTCCTCCTCCTCCTCCTCCTCCTCCTCCTCCTCCTCCTCCTCCTCCTCCTCCTCCTCCTCCTCCTCCTCCTCCTCCTCCTCCTCCTCCTCCTCCTCCTCCTCCTCCTCCTCCTCCTCCTCCTCCTCCTCCTCCTCCTCCTCCTCCTCCTCCTCCTCCTCCTCCTCCTCCTCCTCCTCCTCCTCCTCCTCCTTCTCCTCCTCCTCCTCCTCCTCCTCCTCCTTCTTCTTCTTCTTCTTCTTCTTCTTCTTCTTCTTCTTCTTCTTCTTCTCCTTCTTCTCTGCTTTCTTACAATATCTGTGGACATACACGAACTATGTCTCAACCTCGAAAATATTTACTATACCTGTTAACATAAAAAATTCATATTAACTTATACTCACCTTTCTATAGCTTCCTCGTAGAGTTTCGATGTGGCTGCATCCTTAAACAGTGGATCTTTGTACGGACCGCACACATATTCACCTTGATCCTGCTCGGACTTGCATGCAACGTCATCCCTTAGGGATTTTCTGAAATATACATATTTGTTATTAGCTATCTAACAATAACGACACTTTCATGTAAACACACAATTATAATTCTACTTACCCACGATACACTTTGCAGTTCAATCCACATTGAGCATACAATGTAATTGCATCACGATGTGCAGGATTCTTGCATACTTGATATTTCTTTCCATCACACGTTTCCTCATGATACTCAACCCAATGCTTTTGCATATCTTTATAGTTGTGCAAATTCTCCCAGAATCTAGCATCGCTTTCAATAATAGGAGTTGTTGTACCGCTCATCTTGACGTTGCGACGTGAAGTGATTGTAGGAGAAACAGAAACTTGTTCCTTCCTGCGCGAGCGGTACGTATGGAAGGGGTGAATCATGATCGAACCTGCAAAATCGGGGTTACTATGTTTCTGTTTTATCATATAATCCCTCTACCCCTTCTCATCACCGTACGGATGATGAGAGTTTACGGGTATCGAACCCTAGGGCTCTATATTCATAAACATGAATCATCAGGGCCCTGATGTTCACACATGAATGTTTAAACACTACAACTCTTAACATTCTTCCCCCCAAGACTCGATCCTCATACTACCATCTCACATCTTAACTTACACATATCCAAATCCGAATGTGTTTTTTACCATCCAAGATACCAACCCCCAACATCATTCTTAGCATTCACAGAATCTATTATCATACATGAGAGTTCAAGCACACTCACTCACTCACTCACTCACTCACTCACTCACTCACTCACTCACTCACTCACTCACTCACTCACTCTCTCTCTCTCTCTCTCTCTCTCTCTCTCTCTCTCTCTCTCTCTCTCACACACACACAAACACACGCACACACACCTCGACACGAAGATCCCCGCAACCCCGTTGCCCCCGTTCCAAACAACACCCATACACACACACACACACACACACACACACACACACACACACACACACACACACACACACACACACACACAACGACCCTGGGCAACGGCAATACGCCACCGACCCAAACAACAAAAAATCGTCCATTCTGAAACACGAGGCTTCTAAATCATATGAGGTTTGAACATCACACATTCAGTTACATACAGAGAATCCTATATCATATCTAGTGTGATGTTGAATATTCATATCCCTACTACTTACTTATTTCTCTGCTTAGTTCTTTCTGAACTACCTGCCTAAGTTATATGTGTTCACTACAGCATATCTCTACAGAACTTTATTTGCACCTTATCAATGTTCATTTTCAAATGCCTGAATGCAATGAAGTTAAATCAGATATGAAATATTCATTATCATGGCTTAAGCGTACATTTTCAGATCTCTCTTTCTATGCTCTACACAGGAGCTGTCGTGACTGAATAATCTCACGCACATTACACTGGTAAACAGTCAGTTATTCCAAAATACACTACAATGAATGTGGCTTACATTACTCCAATTACTTCCCATTGCCCGTCTTGTAGTTAAGAATGTTGGTACACCAGATAATAATTGTTCTTTTACACTTGCACTGTTTAGGCAGCTTGGAAATTCAGTGCTTTCAGATAAGAATGGTGACCAACGTTTTTTTTTTGAGTAGAAGTATTTACACTTGAAGGCACCCTTTATAAGACTAAATAGCCCAAATATTTCACAACTCCGAATTTGAATTTCCCGATAATGCGAGCTTAGTGCGGCACACAATTCCAAAGCGTACCAAAGAGGACGGCATTACAACCGGCACGCCACGTGACGTATCTATACGCTCTAGATGTCACGGAACAATGACGTCAACAAGACGTGTCTACGTTGTAAAGAGCGGGCTTTAGTTTGAATATTTCAGGTGTCTGGTGTCACGTATATTTTCAGAATTGTCATAGAAATTCACAGGGCAGGACTCTGACAAATTTGTTTTCGGTGTTTAGAAGGATAATCTATAAATAAACTACCCAAAGAAGGTGCAATGGTCGTACAACGCAGCGCATAAACTTTCCAAGTGAGTTTCCAATTTGTCTATACCTACTTCATTCACTCTTCTGAAGCAATGCACGTATGGAAATTAAAAAGTCGTCTTTTGGTTTCTTCTGATTGATTTGACCTTTTGCTTTTTATTCCTCCTACTAGTAGTAGGAAAAGGTGATAGAGACACCGAAAATATAGGTTTTGACAACCCCTGAAAGTAATAAGTTTGCTTATTAGGAATAGGTACACAATGTCTCAAATGTACCTGATGCCGTAGGACGTACATTTGCTGTCTGTTCAATGTATTTTCTTCATATTAGTGACGAAAGTGTGTGGCAGAGAAAAGAGGACTGCCATAGAAATTACAAATAAGAATGAATGCAGCTTTGTTGGTGTTGGCTCTAGATAACTGGAAACAATATGACTTGGCTTATACTTAATAAGCCGCCTGCACACCTTACACGAACACACAAACACATGTATGTGTTTTAATGATAAGTGCTAAAGTAGTCGTAGTACTAGTAATAATAATAATAATAATAATAATAATAATAATAATAATAATAATAATAATAATAATAATAATAATAATAATAATAATAATAATAATAATAATAATAATAATAATAATAATAATAATAATAATAATAATAATAATAATAATAATAATAATAATAATAATAATAATAATAATAATAATAATAATAATAATAATAATAATAATAATAATAATAATAATAATAATAATAATAATAATAATAATAATAATAATAATAATAATAATAATAATAATAATAATAATAATAATAATAATAATAATAATAATAATAATAATAATAATAATAATAATAATAATAATAATAATAATAATAATAATAATAATAATAATAATAATAATAATAATAATAATAATAATAATAATAATAATAATAATAATAATAATAATAATAATAATAATAATAATAATAATAATAATAATAATAATAATAATAATAATAATAATAATAATAATAATAATAATAATAATAATAATAATAATAATAATAATAATAATAATAATAATAATAATAATAATAATAATAATAATAATAATAATAACAACAACAAACCCTACAACGACGCTGGGATTCGAACCACAGAATTTAATTTACCATACACTTGAACATTCCAAATTTTCGATTCATGAATCCCCATCCTTTCTTGTAGATGGGTTTAGTTCTGGAAACTTTAATGTATCTAGCGCTTGAATTTTAAACATCTGAGATATCCTATAAGTAGATCTCACGAGCGTAGAATATCTTAATGTTAAAGTTTATAGCTCGATGCCACAGTAGATATTTGGTATCTGCTGCTAATACTGAAACTCAGGGTTCAAATATCAGTTTATTTGTTTTTTCTTTATCCTCTTTCCTTCCTTCCTTCCTTCCTTCCTTCCTTCCTTCCTTCCTTCCTTCCTTCCTTCCTTCCTTCCTTCCTTCCTTCCTTCCCTCCTTCCTTCCTTCCTTCCTTCCTTCCTTCCTTCTTTCCTTCCTTCCATCCATCCGTATTTCCTTCCTTTCTCCCTCCATTTCTCCCTCCCTCCATACCTCCTTCCTCCCTTTCTCCCTTTCTCTCTTTCTCTCTCTTTCTTTCACTCTCCTTTTTTCCTTCTTTCCTTCTGTCTTTCTTTCCTTCCTCTTTAATTCTTTCTTTATTTATTTAATTTTCTGTTTTATATAAAAGAAGAAACTTGTTTCATATCTTTAAGGTTTTACAGACCCGGTAAAGTATATCACAGAAATGTTGAGTTAACTGAAGCTTTCATTTCACATTTATCGCCCGAATTTCATTTGTAACTGAATAGCTTACTATATCCACATTTTAGCAAAACATTGCTTTTAAGTGTGTCGTATGCTTCGTATTATTTTCACTGATACAACTCAATAACAGTAACGTCCTCCAACGTTGTGATATCGGACGATGAATAAAATGGCTGAAAGGATGCTCAAATGAGCCCAGGTTCCATAGAGCTTAGAGTTACTCGATATTTATTTTAAGGATAGGGGAAACCCCAGGGAAAACTTAGATAACTCACTCTGATCGAGATTTGTACTAGCCCTCCACCACAGGGGCGTGTGTATGTGTGTGAATCAATTACGAGGGCTGATCAACAACGATTGAGACTGATTTTTTTCATAGATGTTTATTACTGCAATTCAATGTTTACATGATCTTTTTCAAAGTAGTGCCCTACTACTTCAATGCACTTTTTATAGCGTCTCTGCCAGTCCTTAAACACATGCTGCAGGCCATTCTTTGTCAGGCTCTCGAGAATCACCTCACTTCTCTTGAGCACTGCTTCAGAGTTCTCAAATCGAATACCCCTAAGCTGTGCTTTTAGTGATGGAAACAAAAAAATAACACAGGGTGCAAAATCGGGGCTACGAGCTGGATGCGGTGCACAGGTAATTTTGAATCGAGCCAGAAATTGCAAGATCCTTTATTGCGACATGAGGCCGTGCATTATCATAATGAAGTTGCCACCCAGTACGAGAAAGGTCTGTTTTTTTTTTTTTCAATATGCTTCCTCAGTGTAGCCAATACTGATTGTAGTATGCTACTGTAACAGAAGTGTGACGGGGAACTGCATGCTGCATCACAGTCAAAAAAATGTGATCAACATCACTTTCTCTACACATGGAACCAATTTTGCCTTTTTTGTGCTGGGGAACCAGGCGATTTCCACACTATGCTGGCCTCAGGATCACAATGATGTAGCCCTACTCATCACTGGTGATAACTGATTTCCAAAACACATTCCTCCATCAGCAAAGAGATATGTCACTCCATTGTCTGGTATGCGAAATGCATGTAGCGTCTACAAAACATGACATTACTACGAAGCTACCAATGCGGGATTGCTGCCACCTACGGACATTATATGCAAAAACTTGCTATTTTCAAATATTTATGTTACAGATAAGAAACTATCACAGAAGCAACAGGGAAAATATCAGCCTCAGTCTTTGTTGATCAGCCCTCGTAGATAAAAAGCGAAATGTTCAATAAATATTTACTGGGTATTTAATTTTAGCATTTTCCCCAAGCTACCCTTTACATGGACAATCATTTAAAATAACTTCTTTATGGAAACGTCAATTTGAGAATATGCTATTATTACTTTGGCTGTTGCAATATTTTCTTCTTTTTCTTCTTAAGAGCTGTAAGTATTCAACTGTTATTTCTTTTTGTCATGGAAAGAGTATAGCATTTTAAGGGCCAAAATATACAGCAGATATATAGATTTAGTTTCTTTTATTTTCTTTGCACCTACTATGAAATATGTAATGAAAATACTTCTCCAAACTATAGCTGGATTAACATAAAGTATACAGAGAATAATATGTTTTAAGAATGCATTGTAGAAGCTGTAAAAATAAACGTGTGCGGATAGAGAAAGTCATGTGAATTTAACACATATTTGTAAAATACATTTTCCGTTTTGTGTTTAAAGTTTGCCACAGCAAATAAAGTCCCAGGGGAATGAGCTTTTCCGATACCCTGTCTGGGTGTTATGACACTCGGTTCAGTTCAGTTACAGACCATTCATAAACATTCTGATGCCTTTTACTTTTGTGAACAAATCTTCTCGATTTTAGGATACTGAGTGAATGGGGCGCATTTTTTTAAAGTTATTTACTCCTTGTGTAGCATTCATTCTCTGTTACACACATTAATTGTCCTTGTCGGACTGTATAAGGGTAGCTCATTCCTGTCAGGGACTACCTTTGCATTGGCGAACAGGAAGTCTTCCTGTGCTGAACGTTTATAATTAATTACTTTTGCCCTTTTTTCATAAGTTTTTTACAAAGAAAAATTGTTTGTATTATTTTACTTGCCAAGGAAATGGCTCCATGGTAACGCATAAAGCTCCCATTCGAGAGCTGCGCATCCTGATCTTGAATTTTTTTGTAGTTTTTCGTGATTTATAGGTGCTTTTTGGATGCTTTCTTATTTACCACGGCTTTCTTTCATAATTTTCATATCATCATGTTTGCTACTCATTTTTAAGATGTTCTTCTAGTTTTTTTTTTTGCATATGGCGGTTTGGGACAGGTGACGCAGATGCTTGCTCACAGAAAAGTGGTCCTCGTCGACACTACAGCGCCGCTTCATCTACGGGTCGTTTATCACTCTCTAGACAGCTCCAGAAGTAGAACATTTCCCTGAGTCTGGAATTGTTAGGAACCTGTGTGTGACTTTATGCCGTTTCTATATGCATATATGCGTTACAATAACTTACTCGCATGTACTACCGCTAATTCGAGGATAATTCTGTTCCTTAGACGAACATCATATCTTTAAATTTCTATATAGTAGCATCCAAATTCTGGCATTAGGCGAATTTGGTAGGTGACAACATTATAATATCTCTGGCACATGCATCTGCGTTAAACCTGTTCGAGAGTCACCCACTGCCCGCCTCTGTAGCGTATATGGTAGCGCATCTGTCTAGCGTTCAAGAGTCTCGAGTTTGAATCTCGCTCATGCAGAATTACCTGCACAAAGCTGTTTTCCAGGGATTTTCTTTATCCTGAAAGACGATGTCGGGTAACTTTAAGCTCATTCGCAAAGTCGTGGGTTCTCTGAATCATGATTTTCCTTGTATCAGGGCGTTCACCTAAATTCAAACTACAGATTTAATTTTTTATGAAAACATTTTAAATTTTTGGTATTTTAATCAAAATCTTTAAAACCATTTGCGAGAAAATCGAAATTTTTGAAAATTATTCCATCTGGTGCAATTATTTACTGTGGTGGAGCAATTCTTTTTTGAAAATTTTCGAGTTGCATCCTAAGAATGTGCTTTGGTATTTAACAAACTTTTACTTTTTGAGTTATGCAGTTCACACACATATATACATAATATTTAGACATTTTTATAAAAATATTGTTATGGGTTCTGGGAATCCTAAAATATTAATTTCCTCTGAAATACTTATACCAGATTTTTGGGTGGAATACAACACTTCTACTTAATATACCTCGTAGAGAAAATAAAAACAATTCATTTGCGAACGAACGCAAACGAATTGACTCACAGTATATAACGCACAGGGATTATGAATGCTAGTGTGTTTATAAATCAACGGTTTCAACCATTTACGCTCCCCGTGCATTAATATTCTTAAGTAAATCTAATGGTAACCACGTTTATCTAATGGTAACTTTAACCACGTTTTCTAACTAATGTTTAGGTGTCCAACATTAACTCGAAAGAATACTATTAATAAGAACAAAACAGAAAAACAAGATGGGAGTAAACGTATTGTCAAACACCCACACACACAAAGGAAAAGTCAGTATGTATTAAATCTCCGATCATTATCATATTATGCCGTTATATTTTCTTCCGATTTTTAGTCCATTGGTAACAGCCTTGCAATTTATGTTTGTTTATTCGCATACAGTAATCAAAAGCACAAATTAATCCTACCTTGCAGTCATACTTGCAAAGTGACTTCCCACGTGTTAACCTAAACAACAGAAAAGAAAACACTTAAGAGACGGTGGTACTGCCATAAGTTTATTAGTGTATGTACCATCACCCAGGATATTTTCCGCTCATACAGTGTAAAGTGACATCTGACAACTTTTAACCTAACCAACATAAAAGAATGGGTCAATAAAACCCGGGAATGACGCGCAGACCAGCACAGGAGCTCAGGACGCAGGTCTTCTTGTCTCCCACACCCCCTGTCGTCGTCGGTAGCTTTAGGTAATCAATAGTTCAGAAGGGTGTCGTCCATCTTGGAGAGCGTTAATTGTGCCACAGAGGGTTTCTTCTTTAAAAGTTTACCAGGAGGTAATACAAAAGTAACCTTATATATTTTGTGTTTCAACTTGAATGCATTTATGTGTGTATTATTGGCATGTTCTATTTATTTGTGTGAAATTCGTAGCAATCCCCAGACTGAAACTAAGTCTGACTACACAGTTATCCAATTCTGAAACAGAAGTTCTTCAATTTCGGCCATTGAGTTGTTTCAGCCTATCACCAAGAAATTGACAGAAATTTAAGAACATTGGCTTCTGAAATAGATGAAGTAGTGAAGGATAAATGTTAAATGTGTTTTGTTTTATTTTTAGTAGGACTGTTGGGTTATTGAAGGGTATCATTGCACTCTATTATATAGGGCAAATGCAGGATAACCCGATGGATCTACTCCTACGTAACTGTATATTTTAGAGCCAAAAATTTAGTTGCCTTAAGTCACAATGTGCATTATTGATGTGAGAAATGTGTAACTTGCATGTTCTCTGGGCCACGAGTAGTCACGGTCTCCGACCCATATCGCCACTGCCCACCACTCATCATATTTATATTTTGGAAACAAAAAAGTTACAACTCTACGCATCAATTATGTGAGATATCTGTCATTTGTTTGTTCTCTCGGTTTATAAACAATCACAGCACCCGCCACATGCAGTCATCGTATTTATATATTAAAAGTAAAAAATTCGCAACAATGCGCATCATTATATGAGAAGCTTTTCATTAATTGCACGTTCTCTCGATTCACGAAGTCACTTTCTTGTCCCACACACAGTTACCCTGTATAACAGCAGCCAAAGTCTGTTCTAGCAAGCTGTTGTTAGCCATGTATATTTGGAACCTACAGTCACATCAGTATATTGCCAAATGCTACCTACTAAAATATTGCCAAACAAGACACATGCAATATAACTAATGTGAGAAAATCTCTCGGTGAGGAATGTAGTCTGATAGAGCCTTGATATGTAAATGAAAAAGTCCTCCATTTTGTAAACAGAGTATCATCACGATTAAGTTAGATGTAACACAACAGCCCTTCTAGGTCAAAGAGCTGTCATCAAATGGACTACTCTTTTCTATAGGACAGTACCAAACATAAGTAAAAGAACTACAAGGGAAGAAAAGCATAATATGAAATTTTTTCTACCAGACAGTTATTGTTATTACTAATTTTATTATTCACTTTCATATTTCGTTTAACTTTCATATATAGCCTTTTGGCTAAATATTTGATATATTCAATATGTGCATGTTTCTTTAGCAGGCTCTGACCAATATTCTACAGGATAACCTAACATTACAACTTCCCACTATTCATCATATTTCAATATCAAAGGCAAATTGTCACAACAATGCACATCACTTGAGTAGAAAAATTTTCATTATTTGCATGATCTCTGGATTCATGGGCAGTCACAGTCCCTGATCCACATTATAATTCCCCTGTGCTAATTATATTTAAATTTTAAACATGGCAAATTCGCAACTATGTGTATCAAATATGTGAGAAATTTGTCCATTATTTGTGTGTTCGACAAACTTTTCATATACTTTCCAGAACTGACACTTAAATTTCACCCACTATGTACCATCAGGCTTCCTCCAGATATTTGTAACTTAAGAATTACCAACATGAAAAGCAATACACTACTCTGTTATGAAAATAGCAATTAAGTGACTGAATTTACATAGTACTAGCATCTAAATTAGAGATGAAAAGAGGAACGTGTTTTGGGCTAAAGTATGGTAATTTCAAGTGTTTCACAACTATATACAGTAATAAAATGTGATGAATAGTCCTTTTCCAACGATTCTCTTATTTTATGTTAAGTATGGTTTACATTTATTTATCACAACTTTATACAGTGGTCATATATAAATTTCAGGTGGATAGTCCTTTGAAGCTTCTGTTAGAAGGCAATGTAATGGTTAGTCCAATTGCAAAGTCTTCTTGAAAACGTACATGATGGCACTTCTTTATGTCCCATAAATATATTTCTAAATTTCGAAATCACTTGTGATATTGCATCCTGTGAGAAGTAAGAAATAAATTTAATAACATAGATTTAGTATTACCGAGTCAATTTTTAAATATCACTTCACTTGTTTTTCTTACAAGTATGTAATGTGGTGTTAAAATAGTTATCCTGTAATACTAAATTTAGTGCACACTACTGTCACAAATTTGAGCAATTTTAGGGAAATAAGAAAATGATTTTAAATATTTTCTGAACCGCAAGAAATACATAAATTTGTTGGAAATAAAATGAGCAAAAGCTAAATCCAAATGTACATGCTCCACTTGCAATATAGTAACACATTGCCTTCTTCTAACATCGCTTCCACTTTCACCGTACTCTTTGTTGTCTACATTAAGTAAACCTTAATTAAACAGGAAAAGTTTTCACTGATCTAATGTATTCTAAAGTATAACTGAACTGTCTAAACTAAGCCAAAGTTTTACGTTTTATTTACATATCTCATCTATTCAGCTCACTGCCCGCCTCGGTAGCGTTGTGGTAGCGGAAATCCATATTATGCCCCGACCTCACCGTTCTTCCCGTAAGAGGCTTAGGCACAAACGATTTCATAGATCAAATTGTCAATTGCATCCTCTAACTTAGTTCACAGAGTCATATTTGTCATAGACTTCTGTGCCTAGTCCTCTTTGGGCTACCTGCCTAAGTTATATTTGTTCACAATAGAATTTCTCTACAAAACTTCCTTTACACC
The DNA here is from genome assembly GCA_030765055.1 of Mantis religiosa. Lineage (NCBI taxonomy): Eukaryota > Metazoa > Arthropoda > Insecta > Mantodea > Mantidae > Mantis > Mantis religiosa. The sequence goes on from CM060948.1 coordinate 220,167,340, forward strand.
TTACCCATGTTCATTTTCATATGTCCCAATGTAAATTAACATGTTTGTAAAGCTAAATCAAATATGAAACATTCATTATCATGGCTTAAGCGTACATTTTCAGATCTCTCTTTCTATGCTCTACCCAGGAGCTGTCGTGACTGAATAATCTCACGCACATTACACTGGTAAACAGTCAGTTATTCCAAAATGCACTACAATGAATGTGGCTTACATTACTCCAATTACTTCCCATTGCCCGTCTTGTAGTTAAGAATGTTGGTACACCAGATAATAATTGTTCTTTTACACTCGCACTGTTTAGGCAGTTTGGAAATTCAGTGCTTTCAGATAAGAATGGTGACAAACGTTTCTTTGAGTAGAAGTATTTACACTTGAAGGCACCCTTTATAAGACTAAATAGACTAAATATTTCACAACTCCGAATTTGAATTTCCCGATAATGCGAGCTTAGTACGGCATACCTATCCAAAGCGTACCAAAGAGGACGGCATTACAACCGGCACGCCACGTGACGTATCTATACGCTCTAGATGTCACGGAACAATGACGTCAACAAGACGTGTCTACGTTGTAAAGAGCGGGCTTTAGTTTGAATATTTCAGGTGTCTGGTGTCACGTATATTTTCAGAATTGTCATAGAAATTCACAGGGCAGGACTCTGACAAATTTGTTTTCGGTGTTTAGAAGGATAATCTATAAATAAACTACCCAAAGAAGGTGCAATGGTCCTACAACGCAGCGCATAAACTTTCCGAGTGAGTTTCCAATTTGTCTATACCTACTTCATTCACTTTTCTGAAGCAATGCACGTATGGAAATTAAAAAGTCGTCTTTTGGTTTCTTCTGATTGATTTGACCTTTGGCTTTTTATTCCTCCTACTAGTAGTAGGAAAAGGTGATAGAGACACCGAAAATATAGGTTTTGACAACCCCTGAAAGTAATAAGTTTGCTTATTAGGAATAGGTACACAATGTCTCAAATGTACCTGATGCCGTAAGACGTACATTTGCTGTCTGTTCAATGTATTTTCTTCATATTAGCGACGAAAGTGTGTGGCAGAGAAAAGAGGACTGCCATAGAAATTACAAATAAGAATGAATGCAGCTTTGTTGGTGTTGGCTCTAGATAACTGGAAACGATATGACTTGGCTTATACTTAATAAGCCGCCTGCACACCTTACACGAACACACAAACACGTGTATGTGTTTTAATGATAAGTGCTAAAGTAGTCGTAGTACTAGTAATAATAATAATAATAATAATAATAATAATAATAATAATAATAATAATAATAATAATAATAATAATAATAATAATAATAATAATAATAATAATAATAATAATAATAATAATAATAATAATAATAATAATAATAATAATAATAATAATAATAATAATAATAATAATAATAATAATAATAATAATAATAATAATAATAATAATAATAATAATAATAATAATAATAATAATAATAATAATAATAATAATAATAATAATAATAATAATAATAATAATAATAATAATAATAATAATAATAATAATAATAATAATAATAATAATAATAATAATAATAATAATAATAATAATAATAATAATAATAATAATAATAATAATAATAATAATAATAATAATAATAATAATAATAATAATAATAATAATAATAATAATAATAATAATAATAATAATAATAATAATAATAATAATAATAATAATAATAATAATAATAATAATAATAATAATAATAATAATAATAATAATAATAATAATAATAATAATAATAATAATAAGTGTACTAGGTATATTATTACAGCAAAGTCAATAACAATGCTAGAATTCGAACCACAGACTTTAATTTACCATACAATTGAACATCGGAAAAATATTCCATTCATGAGTCCCTGGCCTTTCTTGTAGATGGATTTAGATATGGAAACAGGAATATTTCTAGCGCATGAATTTTAGACATCTGAGATAACCTAACCATCTCACGAGCGTAGAATGTCTTAATATTGAAGTGTATAGCTCGATACCGCAGTAGATATTTGGTAGAGCGCTGGCTGCTAGTACTGAAGCTCAGGGTTCAAAATCAACATACTGCGTTACTTTTATTTGCTTATTTTGTTTTTGTTTTTTCTGTATCCTTCTTTCCTTCCTTCCTTTCTTCCTTTCCCGCCTCCTACCTCCCTTCCTTTCTTTCTCTCTTTCTCTCTCTTTCTTTTTGTCTTTCTGTTTTTTTTCTCTTTCTTTCTTTCTTTATTACTTTTTGCCTTCCTTCCTTCCTTCCTTCCTTCCTTCCTTCCTTCCTTCCTTCCTTCCTTCCTTCCTTCCTTCCTTCCTTCCTTCCTTCCTTCCTTCCTTCCTTCCTTCCTTCCTTCCTTCCTTTCTTTCTACGCTACCTAGGCGCACTAACAAAACTCCATGTGTTGTCAAATGACTTTCCCTACTCTCTCTTGTAAAAAATATTCTTTTATACCATTTTATCTCCATTTACTTATTGCTAATCCTGTTAGACATTTGCAGAAATTATCTAGTGATAGATTTCTTTATAGATATAATAGAACTAAGGGAATACATTAGGGTAAAGCGATTTTCAGATCTTTCAAGAACTAGTCGCTTTTAAATTTCTTTCTATTTGCAGTGCCAGAATTTAAAAAGTGAATTACTTACCATTTGAAAAGAAAGAATATGTATTAGAAAATTTAAACAAGCAACAAGCAATATATCGGAAATGGTTCATAATATAGAAAACTGTATTTTTAACAGTTTTTGTATGGCAACTCTTGTCTATATCTTAAGGTGTATCAGTTACGCAAGTTCATCCAGAATGATCAGGACTTCTCAGGACTTTAACTGAAAATTCAAACTATACAATTAATTTCTTATGAAAATAGTTCAAAAATGCGGTATTTTAATCATCAACTTTGGAACCATTTTCGAGTAAATCGAAATTTTTGAAAATTATTCCATGTAGAGGGTGTCTAGGGGTGGGAGAACTTCTAGGATAATGCTTTCGTATTTAACAGCCTTTTTTGGGTTATGCTATTTACACAGACATACACACAATGTATAGACTTTTTATAAAAATGTTATTAATGGTTTCTGGAAATCTCAAAACATTAATTTTCGGTGAAGTACTGGTATATGATTTTTGGGTAAAATATAACACTCTACGTACTATTCGTCGTAAAGAAAGTAAAATTGATTCCCTTGTGAAAGAAAGCAAATGAATTGACTCACAGTGAATGACGCACAAGGATTATCAATGTTTGGTGTAGCTTTTATAAATCAACGATTTCAACCATTGAAGTTCCCCGTTTACCTATATCCTTAGGTCAATCTAATGGTAACATCAACACTAACCACGTGTTTAGGTTAATGTTAAGATGTCCAAAACAATGCTCGAAAGATAGGTACTAAAAATAAGAACAAAAGAAACAAAGTGGGACAGAAAGCATTGACATACACAAAAAGGTGTACATATCAGTATTACATTTCTGATCACATTATATACCCTTACATTTTCCTCCAATTTCCAGTCTCATCGTAACATCCTTACATTTTATGTTTGTTTATTCGTGTGCATCAATCAAAAGTATCATCAACCAAGACATAATTTCGTCTCATATGGTGTAAAGCGACATCTGACAAGCCTAAGCCTAACCAGCATAAAAGTAAACGTCACTAAATGGGGGGAATAACGCACAGTCAGATGCAGGAGCTGAGGGCGCAGGTGTAAAAGAAAACGCCAAAAAATCCCGGGAATGAAGCACAGTCCAGCACAGGAGCTCAGGGCGCAGGTGTAAAAGAAAACGTCAATAAATCTCGGGAATGACGCAGCGCCAGCATAGGAGCTCAGGGCGCAGGTCTTCTTGTCTCCTCCCTGTCGACGTTACCGTCGTTAGGTAATCAGTAGTTCAGAAGGGTGTGGTCAGTCTTCTGCAGGTCTGATTGTGGCACGGAAGGTTTTCTCTGAGTTGGAGCAGCAGTAAATCAAAGAAGTAATTATACATATTTTGTGTTTCAGCTTGAATGCATTTATGTGTGTATTATTGGCGTGTTCTATTTATTTGAGTGAAATTCTTTAGCAATGGTTAAACTGAAAGCAAGTCTATTAAGTCATCTATTTCTGAAACAGAAGTTCTTCAATTTATGAAATAGATGAAGTAGTGAAGGGAAAATATTAAATGTGTTTGTTTGCTTGTTATATTTGTTATTATTGTTGGTAGATCTATTGGGTTATTGCATGGGTAATTATTGCACTATATGATAGTGCAATGCATGGTAGCCCAAAGAACCTAATCCTACCTTAATGTATATTTCAAAGAAAACAGATTCAGTTGCCTCCAGTCACAATAATGCACATCAATGATGTGAGAAATGTGTCATTTGCATGTTCTCTCTGTTCATGAGCGGTCACAATCTCCTGTCAATATTACCATTCCCTCCGTACATGGTATTTATATTTTGGAGGAAATATACGCATCAATTATGTGATGGATAAAAACGTGTTAAAACATGCCTGAAAATACAGAACAACTTAGGGAAACACTTTTAGTAATATCCAAAATACCCCTATCAGTGTGCAAAGCGTTCAAAATCATCTGAAGTATCTCTATCGGAGGCTCCAAGTATTCGTAAAGCTATCCAAAATTACAACGAAGATATCCATACTATCTATAAAGGTACATTTAAGTGACTGTAAAGAGGCGTTGAAATCTACTGTAAAACGAGAAAAAATGGCTGCAAAACGAGAGAAAATGACTAACATATAGGAACATGCTTTGCATAAATGTACAATACGTCCATGAAATGAAATAAACTGCCGTTAAATATAGTATAATGAATGTATAGTAATCGAATTACTCAAAAAGTAAGTTAAATACCACTAACAGTAGTCAAAAGGTGTCCACAAATACCATGGAAATGCTTTAAATAGCATTAAATTACCAAAAGAATGTCCCGAAACGTCTTAAGTAACTGCACTTATGACTCAACATGACTTGAAGGGCAACTGAAATACCTCTGTCCGCAGCCAAAATACCCTCTAAGGGCATTAAATTACCACAAATGTCTCTAAAATAGCCAGGGCCCACCCCGTGTGATGTCGTAGGCAGTAAGAATGGACATTAGATACAACTACTAACAATAAACATTCTGATATGTGTACTCACATAACTTTCTCTACTCTGTTGTACAAAATATTCCTCAAAAGCTTTTTTTTTCTCTATATATACTTCATTTTAATCCAAATAGACATTTGTGGCAATAGGGGAATGCAGTATGCTTAAGCGATAGTCAGATTTTTTCAGAGTTGGTCACTATATGATGGCTTAAATATAGCCAATTGCAGTAGGCTTAAGCGATAGTCAGATCTTTTCAGAGCTGGCCACTATATGATGGCTTTAAGGTGAGAAGGTGCTGCTTATCTCCACAAGGCTATTTCCATGATTTTTGGATGCGCATTACTAAGAAATTGTTACTGATATGTACATGAACATTTTCAGGCATGTTCTTATAACCTTTATTTGAAAATGTTGTACTGATAATTTGTTATAATTTTTTAGTATTTGCAAAAAAAATGCACAGAAATTTCACTATTATTATTATTATTATTATTATTATTATTATTATTATTATTATTATTATTATTATTATTATTATTATTATTATTATTATTATTATTATTATTATTATTATTATTATTATTATTATTATTATTATTATTATTATTATTATTATTATTATTATTATTATTATTATTATTATTATTATTATTATTATTATTATTATTATTATTATTATTATTATTATTATTATTATTATTATTATTATTATTATTATTATTATTATTATTATTATTATTATTATTATTATTATTATTATTATTATTATTATTATTATTATTATTATTATTATTATTATTATTATTATTATTATTATTATTATTATTATTATTATTATTATTATTATTATTATTATTATTATTATTAATTATTGTTATTATTATCATCATCATTATCATCATCATTATTATTATTATCATCATTATATTCCAAAGTACATACCCTAATCCACATACAACGCTGCGCCACTGGTTCATTTAATTCCGTAAGATATCTTAGGAGGGCGCGCAACTTCACGGCCTTATTTCGAACCGAACCTGAAGATTTCCACGTACTAATAAGAACAAAACAGAAAAATAAAATAGTAGAGAATGCATTGCCAAGAACAAAGAAGATATTAGTATCATATTTCTAATATTAATCGCATTATATGCCGTTAAATTTTCTTCCAATTTCCAGTCTAATCGTAACAGCCTTGCAGTTTATGTTTACTTATACGCGTACATCATTCGAAAGCACAAATTATTCGTACTTTGCATTCATACTTGTAAAGCGACGTCTGACCCACAATAACTTAAACAGCAGAAAAGAAAACACCATAAATGGCGATACTGTCATATGTTTATTAGTGTATCTACCACCATCAGACATTTTGCACTCTACAGTGTAAAGCGACATTTGACCAGCTTTAACGCGACCAACAAAAAGAAAACGTCAGTAGATAGCTGGAATGACGCACTGGCACAGCGCGCAGGCCAGCACTGCAGCTCAGGGCGCAGGTCTTCTTGTCTCATCCCATGTAGACGGTAAGGTTAGCTGATCAATAGCTCAGAAGGGTGTGGTCTACAGAATAGTGTGGTCTGTCATCTACAGACCAGTTTTGATTGTGGCACGGCACAGGTTTTTCTTTGTGGATTCTCAGCAGCAGTGAATCAAAGAAGTAATTATAATTATTTTGTGTTTCAACTTGAATCCATATGTGTGTGTATTATTGGCATGTTTGTATTTATTTGTGTGAAATTCGCAGTAACGACTAGACTGAAATCGTTGTTAACACGGTCATCCACTTCTGAAACAGAAGTTCTTCAATTTCTGCCAATTTATTTATAATAGGCCAAAACCGTCTGTCAATGTAGTCAACCACTTTCAAAAAGATGGTCCTGAATTTCTGGCACTTACTTGGTATCAGTCGATCGTCAATAAATTGGCAGAAATTGAGAACTTTGGATTCTGAAATAGATGAAGCAGTGAAGGAAAAATGTTATAAGTTCTCTTTTTTAATTTTGTTGTTGTAAGTCTAATATTATGGGTAGAAGTAGAGCTATTGGGTTATTGGAAGGTATTATTGCACTGTATTATATCTGGTAAATGCAGGATAACCTAATGGAATTATACGTACCATTATTATTTGTTTGTTCTCTTAGTTCATAAAAAATCCGAGTGTATTTCATATCCTCCCTTCATTTCCTAACTTAAGCTTATACGCTCATCCCTAGTATGCGCAGTACAATAGCTATTTGTCATTCTGTTTGTTGGTTTCTTTGTCTGTTTGTTTGGTGCCACCATGAGCAAAACTCAATGATGTTGAACACATGTTACATTTATGGTACATGCATCATGACCAATAATATAACCATAACTACTAGTACACTCTTACCATTTAGTTTTATTTTACTTTTTTATCATACATTAGTAATGAGGAATGAAAATTTTTGAAACACCATCATTTCAAGTTAACACCTCAGAACATGCATTACAGTAGGACAATAATAATGTAAGACAACATCACATAAAATCTGCCATATGTATTGCTACTAAAGAAAATCAGCTATTAAAAAGTAAGTAGACAAGTGATTGGGTTACAGGATTTTGCACACGTAACATCTCCCTGTGTAATTCCTATGGCAAGCTGATTAATATTGTGACTTTGTGGGTTCATAGAATTAAAAGTCCAAATTGCAGAAAATAAAAATCGTTATTTATCTGCGTAGGAATACACTGTTCAGTTCTACGTAACAGCATTACGCCACATACACACAGTCTACCAAGGTCGATGACAATAACAACATTCTGATCAGCTCTCAACACTCGTGTTACACAACTACTCCTGTTTCAACTCGTCACTTCCTTAAATACCTCATTCGTAATTCGAGAGATTTCCAGAACAATAAAGAACCTGAAATAATCCAGATGTTACCAAAAATTTCCATTTATCTCAGTATGTTTGTTTCGGTAAGTCTTTTATCTCAGATATCTTCATTTGCCGTCTCTTTCTGTACATTAGCGGCGCTATTTTTAAATGCTTATGCAAGCCCTTTATTACCATTAAATACTATCCGCCGTCCTTATCTGATTGAGCCGAAACCCTTATGCCTGTTCCGCGACACTGCTCCCTCCTCAAGGCTGGTCGTCCCGAACAGCACCATCGTAGCTGGCCAGACGATCCAAGTGTACCACCCACATCTTCCCTCGTGGCACCTTCTGGATGCGGCACACCACGTCGCTAATCCTCTTCACCACCCAGCACGGTACTTGCCATGGCTGCTGAAGCTTTGGGCAGCGTCCCTTGGGCCAAGTAGGGCGATGCAACCAGACCAGGTTACATTGCTGGAACCCTTGGCTGTTGGCTTGCCTGTCGTATTGGGTCTTCATGCGGTCGCTCGCCTTCATTATGTTCTGACGAGCCATTTCATGCATGTCGTGGAGATGGTCTACCAGGTTTTCCATATACTCGGTTGCTGACTGTTTTGCGTCCGGGGTCTTCCAAAAGCCCGATCACAGGGGAGGCGTAACACTCGGCCGAACATTAAGCTGGCTGGCGTCATTCCAGAGGTGTCGTGTGCTGACGAGCGGTAGGCCAGCAAGAACAGTGGCACCTTGACGTCCCAGTCTCGCTGATGGCTGGCCACGACTTTCCTCAGGTGCTCTTCTAAGGTCTTGATGTATCTCTCCACCATGCCGTCCGACTGGGGATGTAAGGGTGTGGTGCGGGGTCTTGTTAACTCCAAGTCTTTCTAGTGCCTCCTTCATCAGGTTGGATTCAAAATTGGTGCCCTGGTCGCTGTGGAGTTCTAACGGCACCCCAAATCGGCAGAACACTTGCTTCACAAGGCAGTCTGATATTGTCTTTGCCTCCTGGTTCGGGATGGCAAACACCTCTGGCCACTTGGTGAAGCAGTCACGACCGCCATCAGGTACTTGTTGCCTCGGTCGGACACGGGGAATGGTCCAGCTATGTAGAAGGCGATTCTTTCGAATGGCGCTCCGACGTTGTACTGCTGCATGCGAACCCGGCTCCTAGTCTGGGGGCCGCGACTCGCCGCGCACACGTGACATTGACGGCACCATCCCTCAGCATCTGCTCGGAGCCTCAGCCAGTAGTAGCGCTGTCGGAGTTTGTCGATCGTCCGGTTTGCTCCCAGGTGCCCTCCTGCAGTACCGGCGTGCATTTCCTCTAAAACCTCCGGAACCTTATTCCGGGAAGCACCAACTGCTCCCTCTGCGTCTACCTATCAAGTGATTCCCATATCCTGAACAGCACACCCTCTCTTGTCTTCAGTGAGTCCCATTGGGCCTACGACTTGTAGGTGGCGCTCCTCGGTGCGATGTCCTCCCAGGTTGGTCTTGTCCCTGCCTCCACTTCTCTCAAGAGTGGCCCCAAGTCTGTGTCCGCCAGCTGCTCCCTCCTCAGGCTATCCAGCTATCCCAGTCATCCGCAGGCATTGCCGTGACCACTCGGACAGCTGCGGCACGCTCCTTCTTTTCCACTCTTGAGCACTGGCCGCACTCCTTTGGGCAGGGTCTTCGGGACATGGCGTCTGCGTTACCGTGTCTCTTCTGTCTACGATGCTCAGAGGTGAAGTCGTACTCCTGCAGCCTCTGGACCCAACGCGCTGTCTGGCCTTCCAGGTTCTTAAAGCTCAATAGCCAGGTTAGGACAGAGTGGTCAGTCCTCAGGTGGAATGGCTGACCATACAGGTATTTTTGGAAGTGCTCCAAGGTCTTTACCACCGCCAGTAACTCCCGTCGGGTGACGCAGTAGTTCTTCTCTGCCTTGGATAGCGTTTTCCTGCTGTAGGCTATCACCCGCCCGTGGCCGTCTTGGACTTGGGATAGGACACCTCCAATGCAATGGTGGCTGGCGTCAGTCTCCACAATGAAGACGCCACCTGGTTGGGGAATCCCAGAATAGGAGCACTGCACAGTCTCTTCTTCAGGTGCTGGAAAGCGTCTTCGGCGTCCTCCATTCACACATAGGGCCGATGTTCTTCAGTTAGGCGAGTGAGGGGTTTGGCGATGTTGGAGAAACCCTTGATAAAACGGCGGTAGTAATTGCACAGTCCCAGGAATCTACGCAATTCTTTCTTATCCTTTGGCCGAGACCAATCTCTCACGGCCTGTGTCTTCTCCAGGTCTGTGGCCAATCCGGTTGGTGAGACTATGTGGCCCAAGTAGTTCACTTCCTTGCGAAACAGCTGACCCCTCTTTGCATTTAGCTGCAGTCTCTGTAGCACCTTACTGAGGTTCTCGAGACGGTCTTCGAAAGTCTTGCCGACGATGATGTCGTCCAGATACAGCAGGCATGCGTAATATGTCAATCCTCTCATTACTGACTCCATTAGGCGTTGAAATGTGACTACTGCGTTGCAGAGGCCAAAGGGCATAACTGTGAAATGCCAAAGCCCTTGGCCTGTCAAGAATGCAGTCTTCTCCTTGTCTCTCGGGTCTAGAGCCACCTGCCATTAACCCGACTTCAGGTCCAGGGTCGAGAACCACTGTGCACCAGCTAGCGTGTCCAGGGTGTCGTCAATCCGGGGTAAGGGGCGACAGCGTTCAACTTCGTGTAGTCCACGCAGAAGCGTAGTTCGCCGTTCTTCTTTGTCATCATAACTACGGAGGAACACCAAGGGCTGTCAGACTCTTCAGTCACTCCCCTGGATTTCACGTCATCTACCATACCCCGTACCGCCGCTTGTTTCGCCAGCGGAGCGCGTCTAGGTGGTTGCCGAATAGGCCGGGCGTCTCCGGTGTCGATGCGGTGAAGCACTTTGCCCGTGCGGCCGTAGTCACTGTTACCTTGGCTGAAGACGCGCCGGTATCGTCTCAGCAGTTGTCGAACCTTCTCCGCTGTTCTAAGGTCAGGTGGTTGGCAGCCCTATGCAGTAAGCCTTCCAGCCGGGGCCCCATATGCTGCGTCGTCTCCGGCTTCTCTGTCTTGTCGATTGTTGTTACGCTGACCACGGGCTCGCACATCCCCAGCTCCGTTCCGGCCTGGACATCGTGATCAGTGTCTGCCAGGTTGAGCAGCCTCACTGGCACCTCCTCTTGGCACGGCAATAATGTTCTGGCTACACATAGCCCGTGTATAGGCGTCTTCTGGTCCACCATCATGTTTCTGGTTCGCTGGCCGTCCAGTCGCGGCGGCACCACCACCTCGCTTCTCGCGGGGACAACCACGTCTTCCTTCAAGACGACCCTGCAGCTATTTGTATCTTGTTACAATGAATGTTGTTAGAAACGGTTTTACAGCTTATTTAATGTTGGTCAAGTGAGTACGATTTTTTAATATTTGAATATTGAGTATTTATATTATTTCTTTCTCACTTAATATTTTATAAACCAGCATGATTAAATTCTATTGTTAGTTTACCTTCTGTGGTTCGGGGTGTTTGTAGTATATTTTAGTTAGCTGCAGGTCCTGTTATTCACTCATGTCAGTATTTATAGAAAACATTTTTGTGTTAAATATAATAACGTCTCTTCATATTCCCAAAGTTTGTTAATTATCACCACTTAGAATTTTTAAATTACATTAATAAGGAAATCACATCATAAACAATGAAGTAATACAACTGGGTACAGAATACTTTTAGATAATGGACATTATGATCGTAACATATTTACAATAATATTATAATTAAACTAATACTAATTTAAGTTAAAATTAAATTTGAGTTAAGCTAAATTATATTAATAAATATAATAATAACAACAATAACAATAACAACAACAATAATAATAGTAATAATAATAATAATAATAATAATAATAATAATAATAATAATAATAATAATAATAATAATAATAATAATAATAATAATAATAATAATAATAATAATAATAATAATAATAATAATAATAATAATAATAATAATAATAATAATAATAATAATAATAATAATAATAATAATAATAATAATAATAATAATAATAATAATAATAATAATAATAATAATAATAATAATAATAATAATAATAATAATAATAATAATAATAATAATAATAATAATAATAATAATAATAATAATAATAATAATAATAATAATAATAATAATAATAATAATAATAATAATAATAATAATAATAATAATAATAATAATAATAATAATAATAATAATAATAATAATAATAATAATAATAATAATAATAATAATAATAATAATAATAATAATAATAATAATAATAATAATAATAATAATAATAATAATAATAATAATAATAATAATAATAATAATAATAATAATAATAATAATAATAATAATAATAATAATAATAATAATAATAATAATAATAATAATAATAATAATAATAATAATAATAATAATAATAATAATAATAATAATAATAATAATAATAATAATAATAATAATAATAATAATAATAATAATAATAATAATAATAATAATAATAATAATAATAATAATAATAATAATCGTCATCATCATCATCATCATCATCATCATCATCATCATCATCATCATCATCATTTGCATAAATCCAAAATAAATCCAGATCATGGGTTTGAACCTGGTGGAGGGCAGGGGAATTTTATGGGCATAGAGATCCTTAGCATGGCTGGTTACATTCAAAATCGAAGTAAGGTTGGTCCCATGTTATAGTTTTAAGCACATAAACAAAGCTCAACTCTGATAATGAAGCCTCTGATCAAAATTATATGTAGGTTTACAAGTAGTCTTTCAGGGCCAATATAAAATTGGATACCGAAATCCACATCAGTTAGTGTTTATAAAAAAAGAGGTAAATAAAATAAAAAACCAACCAGATGATGCATAAGGCATATTTTAATGCATTTATAAAAATACAATATAATGGTACTCTTGACTAATATTGAACTCACAAGTGATATTTCCTAGGAGTATTTACTGAATGAAACATTTAATACATGATATTAATATAATGAACATAACAAGGGTATGTAATTCATTGTCATCATCATTATTTGATTACATAGAAAATGAAGCTAGCTACAGTGAAGCAATCAATATCATACAAATATAACAATTTGTAACAAAACTTCATTTAATTTAAGAAAATGATGTTAATTCTTCTTTCTAAATGAAATCGATTTCATGAACTCTTGTCCGCATCGTCAATCAAAGAAAACCACAGGAGAAAACAAATTCGTCGTTAAGGAAGTTAATATGTTATATTTTTTTTCAGAATTACCAAAATCTGAAAACGAAACAAACTTAAGAACAGAATCAACTGCTGGTGTTTCAAAATTTATTACACGACGTTTATTTTTTAAAATAAATACCTTTTTCGAACCATTAAGTCTATGGGGACATTTAATTGTTTTAATAATTTAACTTCAGGTTTATGTTGCAGTTAAGACCAAAAATGATCTGCTGTGGCCCATTTATCAGTTTGTTTATGCTTAATGTTATGAAAATGTTCTTTTGTTCTGGTTTCCATATTACACTTTGTCCTACCAATGTAAACCCGATCACAATCTAAACAATCAAATTAATAAATTCCAGATCTTTTATTATTAGTAATTTCATCTTTTTCAGAGAAATGTAGTAAATTTTTAATACTATATTTGTTTTGTGGAACCAAAGTTATACCAAACTCTTTAAAAAAGTTTTTAAATTGTTCATTAAACCAAGGATGGTAAGTAAATTTTTAAAACTATAATCATCTTTTATTTTTTATTATTTTATTTACACCCTTAAAAATAAAAGATTATTATAATTTTAACAAATTTAACAAATTGGTAGGACGAAACGTAATTTGGAAGCCAGAACGAAAGAATATTTTCGTAACGTTAAGTATAATCAACCTGATAAATCGGCCGTAGCAGATCATTTTTGGTCTTAACCACAATATAAATCCTAAAGTTAAATTATTGAAACAATTAAATGTCCCCATAGATTAAATGGTTTGGGAAAATATATTTATTTTAAAAAATAAACATCGCGTAATGAATGTTGAAATACCATCAGTTGATTCTGTTCTTAAGTCTGTTTCGTTTTCAGATTTTGGTAACACTGAAAAAAATATAACAACATAGTAACTTCCTTAACCCAATCACATCTTTTAAATGCCTGGGCAACTAACTAAGAAATCAGATTTAAATCACCCAGCTCTGAGGGTGGTGACAGCTTAACGTTGAATTTGATTTCTCCTGTGGTTTTCTTTGACTGACGATGCAGACAAGAGTCCCTGACATTGATTTCAATTACAAAGAAGAATTAACATCATTTTCTTAAGTTAAGTTTTTGTTACAAATTGTTATATTTGTATAGTGATCATTATTTGAGTTTGTCATTCTACTATCATAATCTAACACAGCCTTCTATGTTATTTAAGAAAGGTAGTTTTCTTTAACTTACATATAAAAACAGCTATGAAATATGTAAGAAAGTCTGATTTTGACAATACTTCAGTGGTTGTGTTCTGCTCCAAATGATGTGGGCTGTGAGTCAGATTGGTCAGTCATGAATACCTGGTTCATAAAGTACATATCAAAATAATTTCTTTTAATCTTCATACCATCCTTCCAAGATTTTCCAGTAATAAAATTAAGCGTGTCATTAAATGATAATTGTTTTCCACACATGCAATGTAAAGCCTTAGAAGGTAGAATAAGAGTGAAAAGTTCAACGACATATCAAGTATTTGAACCATGGTTCCATATTACTGCTCTGACCAGCTGAAATTCATGGCAACGTGATGATACAACATGAAACTCCCCATTTGACTTATACTTTTTCCAGTAAATTTCAAATTCATCTTGAGATAGTGGCCATTTAAATCTTGTAGGCTTCGTAGTTATCCATGAGTTAATCAATATTTATTAATTGTTCTTCACAAATGCCATGTTTAGGCTAGTTCTTACAAGAGTAGTAAGATGGCAAAGCTATACTTTTGACAGAAAATTGCTTGCTTGCTAAATAATCATATTAACAACTGCTGAACTTGATTACAATCTATTTAAAATTATACAATAGGCTACTGTTGCATGTGAGTGCTGCTATATATTGCTTATTTCTGATTGACAGAACCGGGCATCATGCCACCAAAGACAACGCGAAAGGCTGATAAGAAGGCTGGGAAGGTGCAGAAGAACATATCGAAGGAGAACAAGAAGAAGAAGCGGAAGAGGAAGGAGAGCTATGCTATTTACATCTACAAGGTGTTGAAGCAAGTTCATCCCGATACTGGCGTCAGCTCAAAGGCCATGAGCATCATGAATAGTTTCATCAACGACATTTTCGAGCGCATCGCAGCGGAAGCCTCTCGCTTAGCTCATTATAACAAGCGGTCCACCATCACCAGCCGCGAGATCCAGACAGCTGTACGTCTGCTCCTACCTGGCGAGCTGGCCAAGCATGCCGTCAGCGAAGGCACAAAGGCTGTCACCAAGTACACCAGCTCCAAGTAAATACAGATGCCAAAGCATTCCAAACATGGCAAATAAATGTATATCAGTGCCATTTAAGTATCATCTGAGTGTCATAAGTGTCATAAGTGTCATCTAAATGTCATCTAAGTGTTTTAAGTGTCATCTAAGTGTCATATGAGTGTCATATAAGTGTCATATAAGTGTCATTAGAATTAGAAGAGGAATGGAATGCGTTAAAAGAAACACTATGGAATATGAGAAAAGAACAGATGCCGGAACAATCTGTAGCGTACTGATGTCGTGATGACAAACGAATATATGTGAGCATCATATGAACTCCTTCATACAGTAACCCACTATGCCATACAAAGTTTTCACTACAAGATTTGTGGTGAAAACAAAATGCATCCAACAGTCACCTCTGAACTGTATTTGTGCATTGTATGAAAGGGTGTGCAACAGGTATCATGCATAGTGGTGTCCTAAAAGAACTCAATAACAGAGTTTTGAAACGCTTAACTCTTCCTATATTATACATTGTGCAAAATTTTTGATATTATTAATTGCAATGTAGTTTTATTTATTTCTAGGAAATATGTATTGAGGCTAAGTAAAATCTGACATTCCATCAGAAGAAAATATTTTACTTAGCTTATTGGCGCATCAGCCCCGCATATACAGAGAACCATGATCAGCTGGAGCACCGAGGTCCTAGCCAGTCAATAATTTCTTGATAATACCTTCAAGTGGAGGAGAAATGCGTTGCAAGAAAATCTGTGGTATGTGAAGTACATTGTCTCAGTCACACAATTTGGTAAAAAGAAAGGTTATGAATAATCATCAAACAAGGAATAGTAACAATATAGAAATGCCTTGTGTCAGACTTCACAAAAGAGCAAAATTTTATAAAGTAATAGGGTTGCAACTTTTTAATAGTCTGTCCACTCAGATAAGAAACACTAATATTCTAAAATATTATATATCTGGGTATACATAATTCTAGTGTGAATAATGGGTCTACTTAGATACACTGTATTTCACATACCATACATTTTCTTTCAATGGGTTTCACCTCTACTTGAAGGCATTTTAAGAAGCTCCCAACAGGCTAGAACCATTATTACATAGAGCACCAAAGTTATGGAAAATTAACAAACACCTAATCATTGCTTGAAGAAGATGTGTGCACAGTTTCTGAGTCTACTCATTGTATAACTTTTAATTAAATGGTAATGTAACGTTTTGTTTATATAGCAGTGTTAGTTATGTCAAATTATACTTTTGCTATCTAGACTGTTGAAGAAATAAATGAAAGTAATAAACATGTGTTAGTCTTCCTATTTACCTGTCAAATTTCACATCCTCTTGTTAATTGGTTGCAAATTCATACAAAAGTTGTACATAAAAGTTTTTCCTATGAAGCTTACAGAAAAAAAGATGCTTGAACGTCACATACAGTGTCAAAATTTGAGATTAAATGTGATATAATTATGATATATGGCATAGAAAAATTGCTGTTAATAGAATTAATGGCTTAGACCAGTAATTATTATGAAACTAATTAATTTTACAAGAAACCAACTTATGACTGACTGTTGTACAATATTAATAGTTCTTTTTTCATATTAGCCTAGCTATTAGATCTTCAATTGATCTAATACTGTTCTATTACTGTATTGCCAGAGATGACAATTATAAGTTAATTTATATGAGCTCTAATCAGTCCTTTTAAATTGAATTTGAATAGCTCAAGTGCAGCCACAACTGCTGAAGCTGATGCAACTTAGCCTTTTGCTTCATTATAAGGGCCCAAAAGTTTAGATATTTTTAGTTGTTAAGTTACAATGCTGGTAAGTTATGTGCATGAATAAACAGTTCATTA
Source organism: Mantis religiosa (assembly GCA_030765055.1). Classification (NCBI taxonomy): domain Eukaryota; kingdom Metazoa; phylum Arthropoda; class Insecta; order Mantodea; family Mantidae; genus Mantis; species Mantis religiosa. The sequence goes on from CM060948.1 coordinate 220,184,719, forward strand.
TTTAACTGTTGGTTTTTATGATAAAATATGTTTTCATCTTTTTAGTGTTTCTGTGGTATAAAATGTCTTTTTACTATGCAAGATTAAAATTGTTGCAACTCCAGATTAACCTGCTTGTAAAAGCATTGGGCAAGTCCTGAGGTGTGAGCTTCAGATAGCTTGAAGCTGCATATTTTAATGTATATTCAGCCTGAATGAGCATTTCTTCACAATCAGCTCAGTCTAATTTGTTCTCCAAGCTGGTGTGGTCATAGTACTGTATTCTTCTTATTCGGCTGTAGTAAGAAAAGCTTTTTCAAAAGTCCCATCAAGAGTTATTATTTAGGTCCTTAGCACCACCTTCTCCAGTTCCTCCTGAGCGAATATTAAGATGGCAAATGTACGTTGATGCAGCCTTCTACTGTGCAGAGTATCTACAGCAAGTAAGAAAAATTAACTCCTTAGATCTTAGTGATGCTGTATTCATTTTTATACAAAATATATTGTCTAATTTTGAATTGTAAGTTAATCTTGTTTTTCTAGTTCTCAACAAATTTTCATTTCTATAGTAATTATTTTGAAGTTTTCTGAATTTACCATAATTTAAAATAGGAAAATAAAAAGACTTTGGACTAATTCGTTTTAAATGTAGACTTCTTTCATTTGTAAAGTAGTTGTAAAAGAGGTACTGTTACATTTTAATAGTCAGTACATAGTGGTCAATATATAAAAGACCCAATCCTTTTTTTGAATATGTTAATTTTAAATTTTAACCATGTTGATAATACAATTTGACAAACATGCTCATTATATATACTTTGTATTGTACTTTGTGTTGTATTGTACTTAACCTGGTGGTGCAATCTCCAGCTTCTGAACTTCCTAGAAGGAAGTTTCACCTCAGTGGAGGAAGGTGACAGTTTTACTAGATACCTCTGGTGAGCTATAATCTGGAACTGTTTTAGGGCCGCTCTCTTCTACTCTGTTGGGACAGCTAAATTTGCCGCCCTCTATCTCCTCTCTCCCAGGCCACTTTCTTGAGGGGAACAGGTACCAAAGGCCACATGTCCGATCTGCCAAAGCCATTTTCTCTTGAAATTGCCTTTTATTCACACAATAACAGAACAGTAACTGCAGTTTTGAACATTATTTTGTTTGAGCTCGTATTGTACTGTCTTAGTCAATAAATAAAAATGAAATACATGCTGAACTTTCAAATTTAATTTAGTAGTTCAATCATCACCACTGAAATAATATAGCTGATAAACAGAACAGAATGGTATACAGCTAGTTCGGTGAACAAAATTTAAAGCATAAGCTGCAGTTTAAAGCCTAGTAATGCAATTGGAATAACTTAATATTGGAGATCCCTCTCTTATTAACAAATATCAGACACACACAAACTGTATATATAGTTAAATATTTGCACAGTTTGTCTGAACTCAGTATGTGCTGATTGGTGCCCTCATAGGGCAGTAACAAATAATGTCTATGTGATCAGAAATGAAAGATAACTCTGATACCTTTAACAAGCCAATCAGGGTGCAGAAACTACTGTCTGTGACCATGCGCCCTGTGGACATGTTAAACTTGGGTTCTGATGGAATGATAATGGTGCTTACAAGCTGCGAGGTTTGAATTAACAGTGTGGCTTCCTTTGAAAATAGATGCAGTATTGGAAGAAATGGGAGAAGATATAAATAAGATATAGTAATCATGAAAATATTTAGTTTTAGCACACAAGAGTTGCATGCTGTAGCACATTTTTAAGTGGCCATCACTGTCTAGGAATATTACATTAATTGGCAGAAATACCTAGACTCATAGTCACTTCTGGTTTTGAAATTAGCTCTCTTGGATTACATAGTTGGGTCAATTATACCCAAAATCATAATTATGTTTTATAAGTATATGCTTAATATACTAATATATTATGCAAATAACATGAAAATATATGCATATATATTATACTCACTTATGTTGCAAACAAATAGCAGAAAAGTAAAAAAAGAAATACTTATTCCTACAAAATGTTATAAAATAAGGTATATTGGTTAGTTTTTGTCCAAAATTGTTAAATCTAGAGTTAATATTCTATCCTAAAGTTTCATTTGAAGAATCTTACGGTCACATTCATTGTGCATTAATATTCTGAAGAGCTGCAACAGAATGGGAAAGAGTATTCCATATGCAAAAGGGAAAAATAAGACTACTGACATAGAGGAACATAAATTTCTATACATAAAACAAAAAATCACCTTTTAAAAAATGTATATGTGCTAGTGTTAGATGTGCAAATGTTTGGAAAATTAAAAATATGAAACTTCAGTATGGCAAATCTAAGTCTTCTCTTAGAAAATGTGCTGTACAACATTTTAATTTCTTACAGTTAATTCTAATGGGATTTAAAATCAATCATTAAAAAATTTATTATTGGTTATAAAATTATTTCTGTTAAGCTTTGTTTCATGTAACATTTTAATTGGACAAGGAGCACAAGAAGTTAAGATAAATGTTTCTTGACTAACAACTTATTATAGAATTTTATTATAAATTTATGGATAAAGCATAACTTTGTATTCTGTTAAATCTTTTACTTAAAATTTAATTTTTATTAACACCACAGAAAAAGCAGTTATATCAGCATTTTCCAAAGCATCGCATGTCATTACATAGAGAGAGCTGAAGAAAAGATAGAGTAAGTGATAGAATGGGAGATGGAGTGGAAAGGAGATAGAGAGAAAAATTAAAAGAGAGAGAAGGGACAGCGAGAAAGAAAGTGGAAGAGATAGAGAAATATGGTTAGATGAAGAGAGAGGGATAGAGAGAGAATGGGGCTAAATCAGTGAAGAAGTGATGCAAAATCTCCACAGTTAAGCAATAACACAAATAGAGCTGCATGTTTTGCCAATATTGGTATAAAAAATGAGTTGTTAGATTGTCCTATGCACTCATGACTTTTTTTTTACTTTTTCCAAAATATTCTTGAAAGCACTTCCTTTTTCTAATTCAGGCTAATTGAAATAGACATTTCCAGAAATATTCTTATTTTATTAAAAGTAAAATGGCAATAGGTGAATAATGTAGGCTTAAGCAATCGTCAAATATTTTAAGAGCTGTAGTTATATGATGACTATGACATGCATAAATAACACATAAAAAATGAATGAATTCCGAATTGAAAATACCTATAGTATAAGTAGCTATTGTAAAATTCCCCCCCCCCCCAAAAAAAAAAATGTCTTGAAAATGTTCCAAAACACAAATAATTCTATTTGGCAAAATTGATTCTAACAAGCCCTGCATTTTTGTATAGCAACACTTTGTCTATATCTTATGATTTACCAGTTACACAAAGGTCATCTACGAGGAAGAGGATTTCTGGGATGGTTGCTGAAAATACAAACTATAGATTTAATTTGTTATGAAAATATTTTTAACGTGTGGTATCTTAATCAACATCTTTGGAACCATTTTTGAAAAATGGAAATTTTTGAAAATTATTCCATGTAAAGGCTAGTCTGGGTTGATAGAATTTCTAGGATAATGCTTCTGTACTTAACAGACTTTTTGTTTTTGAGTTATACTGTCCAAAACCACACACACACACACACACACACACACACACACACACACACACACACACACACACACACACACACACACACACACACACCCAAACACACAAACACACAAAACAACAACAATCTATAGAATTTTTATAAAACTGTTGTCATGGATTCTGGGAATTTCAAAATATTAATATTCGGTGAAATACTTGTATCTGATCTTTGGGCGGAATACAACACTTATACTTTTTATAAGTCGTAGAGAAATTAAAACTAACTCCATTGCAAAAGAACGCACCCGAATTGATTCACAGGTGTGACACACAAGGATTATAAATGATTGGTGTAGTTTTAATAAATCATCGGTTAAAACCATTCAATCTCCCCATTTATAAATATCCCCAAGTCAATCTAGTGGTAACATGAGCATTAACCACGTTTTCAAATTATTGTTTAGATGTCCAAAATTAAGCCCGAAAGATAGGTAGGCAAAACAAAAAACAAAATGGGATAGAAAGCACTTACATAGAAGAAGGAACATCAGTATTACATTTCTGATTACATTTTATACCGTTACATTTTCTTCCAGTTTCAAGTCTCATTATAACAGCCTTGCATTTTATGTTCGTTTATTCGTGTACATCATTCAAAAGTATCATCAACCAAGACATATTTTGGTCTCATATTGTGTAACTAAAGCGATATATGATAAAGTTTTAATCTAACCAACATAAGAGGCAACGTCAATAAATGGCGGGGATGACGCACAGGCCAACCCAGGAGCTCAGGGCGCAGGTCTCATCTCTCCACCGTCGAGTTCCTATTGTTAGCTGATCAATAGTACAGAAGGATTGGTAAGTCTTCTGTAGGTTTGACTGTGGCACAGGTTTTCTGTATAAGGGAGTTTCAGTAGGAGGAATTCAAAAAGATAAAGGTAACCACACATCTTATGTGTTTTAACTCGAATGCATTTATGTGTGTATTATTGGCATTTTCTCCTTATTTGAGTGAAATTCTTAGCAATGAGTAGACTGAAAGGCAGTTGTCAAATCATCTATTTCTGAAACAGATGTTCAATTTCTGAAAAACAAAATGAAGAAGGCAAGGAATAAAGTTAAATGTGTTTGTTTCATTGTTTGTTTGTTATATTTGTTATTATTGTTAGTAGGTGTATTGGATTACTGCATGGGTATTATTGCACTACGCCATATTGGGTAAATTCTGGATAACCAAATGAACCTACTCCTAACTTAAGGTGGACTATAAAGGCAACAAATTCAGTTGCCTTAAGTCACAATTTTGCGCCTCAATGATGTGAGAAATGTGTCATTTGCATGTTCTGTCTGTTCATGAGTGGTCACAATCTCCTGTCCATATCATCACACCCTTCCGCTCATCGTATTAATATTTTGAAGGCAACAATTTACAGCTATACGCATGAATTATGTGAAGCATAAAAACATGTTAAAGCACACCTGAAAATACAGTAAGACCTACAGAAATGTCTGTAAATCAATGTAAATGGTTATAAGCGTAACTTGAGCTGCTACTAAACGAGAAAGTTAACTGAAAGCCTAGCAAAACTCTTTAAGTAACCCCCCCCCCCCAAATAAATCTATCAGTGTGTAAAGCGTCTAAAGTCATTTGAAGTACCCCTATCAGTGCATCAAAATGTTCATTAGTTATCCAAAATTACCACGAATGTATCCATAGTTCCTATACGAATACTTTCAAATGACTGTAAAGAGGCTTTTAAAGCAACTGTAAAACGAGCGAAAATGACTAACACACCTATACAAAAATGGTTATAAAATGTACATCACGTTCACACACAAAAAACTGCTGCTAGACATAATATAGCAGCTGAATGTGTGTGTGTGAGTGTGTGTGTGTGTGTGTGTGTGTGTGTGTGTGTGTGTGGTCTTTAACGCCATCTATTCCTACATACGGCACCGCAGGTGGTGGCACTGATGATATATGGCATGAAGATGCAGCACCGCCTGAATTAGATAGTTGTGGAAACCGGAGATGCCAGAGAAATCCCGCCCCAATGCCATATAGTCCAACACAAATCTAACTTTACGGTGGCCTGGGATCGAACCCAGGCCGCCTTGGTGACAGATAAGCGGTTTAACAACTGAGCCAGGCGCGGCCATGTAACGATTCCATATGTAATCAAATTACTCAAGAAGTAAATGACATGCCACTACCAAAAGTCAAAATACCTATAAAGGTTTCCAAAGATATCCTGAAAATGTTTAAAGTAGCATCAAGTTACTAGCAGAATGACTCGAATTGTCTTAAATAGCTATTCTAAATGCCAGAATGTGGCTTGAAGAGTAACTGAAATACCCCTATCCGCAGCGAAAATATCATCTAGAACCACTAAAATGCTACAAATGTCTCTAACATAACATCAAAAGGCAATCGAAATGTCTCGAAAAGCGATAAATAGCTGTAGGTACTGATCCATCAAAATGTCTCCGAAGGTAACTAAAATACTGCTACCAGCACACAGATATCACTAGAAAGCATTAATATACTTCCAAAAATGTATCAAAAACGCCTTAAATTCTGGCATAAAGCTTTTAAAGTAACTTAAAAACCTCTATCACCAATTAAATACCTCTGAAAAGTGCTAAAGTATATCTACTAATATCGAAATTCCCTTAAAAGGGATAACAACAACTATGTAAACAGTCACCTCCCTCCGGAAGTGTCCAATAACATCCTGAAAGTGTCCAAAGCAACTTCCTTTGAAGTGACTTTAAAATGTCCCAAATTCCTGAGCTAATGT
>CM060948.1:220196063-220246063 GCA_030765055.1 Mantis religiosa
TGTGTGTGTGTGTGTGTGTGTGTGTGTGTGTGTGTGTGTGTGTGTGTGTGTGTGGTCTTTAACGCCCTTTATTACTACACAGAGCACCGAAGGTGGTCGCACTGATGATACATGGATAAAGATACCGGAGATGGCAGAGAAATCCCGCACCAACGCCATATTGCCTACCACAAATCTAACTTTATGGTGGCCTGGGATAGAACCCAGGCCGCCTTGGTGACAGCCAAGCGCTTTAACAACCGAGCCAGGCACGGCCATGCAGACGATTGCATGTGTAATCAAATTACTCAAGAAGTAAATGACATGCCACTACCAATAGTCAAAATACCTATAAAGGTTTCCAAAAATACCCTGAAAATGTTTAAAGTAGCATCAAGTTACTAGCAGAATGTCTCGAATTGTCTTAAATAACTATACTAAATGCCAGAATGTGGCTTGAAACGTAACTGAAACACCCCTATCCGCAGCGAAAATATCATCTAGAACCACTAAAATGCCGCAAATATCTCTAAAATAACATCAAAAGGCAGGCGAAATGTCTCGAATTGCTATAAATAGCTGTAGGTACTAATCCCTCAAAATGTCTCCGAGAGTAACTAAAATACTGCTACCAGCACACAGATATCACTAAACGGCATTAATATACTTCCAAAAATGTATCAAAAACGCCTTAAATTCCGGCACAAAGCTTTTAAAGTAACTTAAAAACCTCTATCATCAAATAAATACCTCTGAAAAGTGCTAAAGTATATCTACCAATATCGAAATACCCTTTAAAGGGATAACAACAACTATGTAAACAGTCACCTCCCTCCGGAAGTGTCCAAAAACATCCTGAAAGTGTCTAAAGCAACTTCCTTTGAAGTGACTTTAAAATGTCCCAAATTCCTGAGCTAATGCTTAGAATGTCCCTAAAGATATAGAAATATTTATACCACAATTTATAAATACCTACACTTGAAATTTGAAAGTTAAGAGTCAGACTGAAGAATTCAATGCCATAACCGGTATCTGAAATATGGACATCGCTGTCTCCGTCCCATTGTTCTAACCAATAAGCTACCATGACAACCTGCCAAGATGACATTAAATACATCAGCTTTCTATTGAATTTTTCAGTCTGACACTACACTTCCAATCTTGTCCTACACTGCTTTAGTACTCAGTGCCAACAACAATTGGAAACGTGATTGAAAACACCACGAAAATATCTAAACAGATATCAGAATATCCAAAATACATCTAGCAGTAAAAAAAATATCTCTGAAAATCGATGAAATTCCCTCTAACAGAAACTAAAATATCCGTCAAAGTAACATAAATAATATCTAAATACGATGAAATGTCCCGAAAATATCTAAAACCAAACGTACCAGACTGATAGAATAGTTGCAATAGACGACTAGAAGCCCACTCGGTAGCGTAGATGCTAGCGTCTGTCTCACGTTGAAGAGGTCCAAGTTCGAATCGCGGTCAGGGTGAGTTACCTGGATTAGGTTTTTGCTGGAGTTTTCCCTTATCCTTGAAGTAACTTGAAGGTAACTCTAAGCTCCATGGACCGTGGACTCATTTGAGCATCATTTCATCCAATACATTCACCGTCCGATATGACTTATTGGAGGACTTTAATTAAAAAAAATAAATAAATAAATAAAGAAAAGTAGACTAGAAGCCCGCCTCGGAAGCGTAGATGGTGGCGTGTCTGCCTCACTCTCAATAGGTCCCGGGTTTGATTCTCGGTCAGTGTGAGTTACCTGCATTATATTTTCCCTTATCCTTGAAGTAACTTGAAGGTAGCTCTAAGCTCCAAGGACCCTGGACTCATTTGAGCATCATTTCTCCCAATATATTCTCCGTCCGATATGACTTATTGGAGGACTTAAATTACAAAAAAAAAAAATAAAAAAATAAAAAATAAATAGATAAAGTAGACGACTAGAAGAGAGGAAGATAGATTAGACCAGGAAAGTATCGAATAGATCATAAGATAATGGTCTGCAACGGAATTGTAGCAAAACTACAGCAACAAGATAATCAAAATGATTGTAAAGGTTTGCAAACTATTATAAGTCGAGAAGATTGCTTGTGAAAATATGTTAAATATCCAAAAAATGAATAAATAAATAAACAAATAATAAATATATAAATAAATAACAAATAAATAAAGAAATATATAAATAAAGAAATAGATACAGAAATAAATAATAAAGTAAATAAGTAAATGCATGATTGAATAAATAAATAAATAAATAAATAAATAAGTAAGTAGGTAGGTAGGTAGGTAGGTAGGTAGGTAGGTAGGTAGGTAGGTAGGTAGGTAGGTAGGTAAGTAATTAAGTAAGTAAGTAAGTAAATAAATAAATAAATAAATAAACAAACAAATAAATAAATAAATAAATAAATAAATAAATAAATAAATAAATAAATAAATAAATAAATAAATAAATAAATAAATAAATAAATAAATAAATAAATAAATAAATAAATAAATAAATAAATAAATAAATAAATAAATAAATAAATAAATAAATAAATAAATAAATAAATAAATAAATAAATAAATAAATAAATAAATAAATAAATAAATAAATAAATAAATAAATAAATAAATAAATAAATAAATAAATAAATAAATAAATAAATAAATAAATAAATAAATAAATAAATAAATAAATAAATAAATAAATAAATAAATAAATAAATAAATAAATAAATAAATAAATAAATAAATAAATAAATAAATAAATAAATAAATAAATAAATAAATAAATAAATAAATAAATAAATAAATAAATAAATAAATAAATAAATAAATAAATAAATAAATAAATAAATAAATAAATAAATAAATAAATAAATAAATAAATAAATAAATAAATAAATAAATAAATAAATAAATAAATAAATAAATAAATAAATAAATAAATAAATAAATAAATAAATAAATAAATAAATAAATAAATAAATAAAAAATATCCTCAATCAAGGATCTCAGAGAAGGCTGGACTGTTTCGGATATGTCTTGCAGCGACACCAGCGGGGACGGATAAATCTAACAACGCTGGATTGATGAAACATTCAAAGAAAGCTAAGCACCATCCAGCCGCAATCCTTCGAACGCCAACGACCTGAATTTGTCGTGAAGGGGTTGAGGGGGTCGGGAAAACCTTTTTATGAGGATGAGCCCAGCAATATTCCCTTAAAGGATACAGGGAAAATCCTCAGTTAGAATTCGGGGTCGGTGGGTTCAAACATACGACCTTGTGAATGGGTACACAAGCGCTATCCTCTACGCTACTTTGTGGATGCGAAACTCTCAGTTTGATCATGTTTCATTACTTTGTACTGACAGAAATAGCGGATGTTGCATAGGCATGGAATAGTGAATAGAAGGTTCCGGTTAAAATCGTGTGACGACCACACTACCTAACAAACACTTCCTAGGTTTCTTCAGTTTTTTCAACTGACTAATGGAGAGGTACCATATACCCAAGTGAGGTTTGCTTCTAGGTTTAGATCGGGTCTACTAGCGCGTAAGGCAACACACTCTGGCATGGAAAAGGTTTTCTCACGAATTTGGATTCACAATCATCATGTCATGTAGCAATTATCAGTGCTCACCGCCTCTGGTGCCGTATGCGGTAAGAATGGAATTCAATACTATTACTAATAATAACAAATCTTATATGTGTATTGACAAGGCCTTTACTCTCTTGTACAAAATACTCTTTAAAAGCTAACTTCAGTATTTACCTTATGTCAATCCACATAGACTTTTTTAGAAATTACTTAATTACTTATGGCAATAGAAGAATGCCGTACGTTTTAGAGATAGTCAGATCTTTTAAGAGCTGGTCACTATATGAGGGTTTTACTATCTAATTACTTTGCATGGCCAAGGCTAAAAACAAATGGCTTCCCTTTGAAACAAGTATATGTACGGGAAAATTCAAACAAATAACCAGGAGTATCTCGGAAATGGTTTACAACCGAGAAAATTGAATCTGGCATAGATTGTTTTAACAAGCTCAACAGTTTTGCCTACCTAGTAACAGTTTGCCTATCTCTCACGGTTTACCAGTAATATAAGGTTCATCCAGAATAAAGAGGACTTAGAACCTTCGCTGAAAACTCAAACTGCAGTTTTAATTCGTTAACGTATTTCTAAATGTGGTATACTATTCAACATCTTTAGAGCCAATTTTGAATAAATCAAAATTTTGAAAATTATTCCATGTAAAGGGTAGTTTTTGGAGGGGGGAATTCTTGGAAACCTTCCTGTTGCATCCGCGGAAGTTTCTTTGCTATTTAACAGGCTTTTGGTTTTTGAGTTATACAGTTCACACACACACACATACACACACACACACAAACAAACAAACAAACACACACACACACACACACACACACACACACACACACACACACACAATATGTATAGACGTTCTTATAAAATTGTTGCTATGGATTCTGGGAATCTCAAAACATTAATTCCCGAAGAAATACTTGTATCTGATCTTTGGGTGGAATACAAGACTTATACATTTTATATGTCGTACAGTAAGTAAAAATAGCTCCATTGCAAACGAACGCACCAGAATAGAATCACAGTGTATGACGCAAACAGATTATAAATTATTGGTGTAGTTTTTATAAATTATCGGTTTCACCCATTCAAGCTCCCCAATTATCAATATCCCCAAGTCAATCTAGTGGTAACATCAGCATTAACCACGTTTTCAAATTAATGTTTACATGTCCAAAATTAAGCCCAAAAATAGATACTGTTAATAAGAACAAAAGAAAGACAAAATGGTATAGAATTCACTGACATGTACAAAAAGACACATCAGTATTACATTTGTGATTACATTATTTGTCGTTTCATTTTCCTCCAGTTTCCAGTGTAATCGTAACCACCTTGCTGTTTATGTCAGTTTAATCGCACACATCAATCAAAAGTATGACCAACCAAGACACATTTTGGTCTCATATTGTGTAAAGCGACATCTAACAAGTTTTAACCTAACCAACATAAGAGAGGACGTCAATAAATTGTGGGAATGACGCACAGACCAGCCCAGGAGCTCAGGGCGCAGGTCTTGTCTCTCCCCTGTCGAGTTCCTATCGTTAAGTGATCAATAGTTCAGAAGGGTGTGGTCAGTCTTCTGCAGGTTTGACTGTGGCACAGGTTTTCTGTATAAGGGAGTTTCAGTAGGAGGAATTTAAAAAGACAAAGGTAACCATACAATTTTTTGTTTTAACTCGAATGCATTTATGTGTGTATTATTGACATTTTCTCTTCATTTGAGTGAAATCCTTAGCAAGGTTGAGACTGAAAGCCAGTTGTCAAATCATCTACTTCTGGAAGAGAAGTTCTTCAATTACTGAAAAAAAAGATGATGTAGGGAAGGAATTACGTTAAATATGTTTGTTTCATTCTTTGTTTTTTTTATATTTGTTATTATTGTTAGTAGGTGTATTGGATTACTGCATGGATGTTATTGCACTACACTATATTAGGTAAATTCTGGATAACCTAATGAACTCATTTCTAACATAAAGTGGACTATAAAGGCAACAAATTCAGTTGTCTTAAGTCACAACTTTGCGCATCAATGATGTGAGAAATGTGACATTTGCATGTTCTGTCTGTTCATGAGTGGTCACAATCTCCTGTCCATATCATCACACCCTTCCGCACATCGTATTAATATTTTGAAGGCAACAATTTACAACTTTACGCATCAATTATGTGAAGCATAAAAACATGTTAAAACACACCTGAAAATACAGTAAGACCTACAGAAATGTCTGTAAATCAATGTAAATGGTTATAAGCGTAACTTGAGCTGTTACTAAACGAGAAAGTTAACTGAAAGCCTAGCAAAACTCTTTAAGTAACCCCCCTCCCCCCCAAAAAAAATCTATCAGTGTGTAAAGCGTCTAAAGTCATTTGAAGTACCCCTATCAGTGCCTCAAAATGTTCATTAGTTATACAAAATTACCACGAATGTAACCATAGTGCCTATACGAATACTTTCAAATGACTGTAAAGAGGCTTTTAAAGCAACTGTAAAACGAGAGATAATGACTAACACACATATACAAAAATGGTTGTAAAATGTACATCACGTTCACACACAAAAAACTGCTGCTAGACATAGTATAACAATTGTGTGTGTGTGTGTGTGTGTGTGTGTGTGTGTGTGTGTGTGTGTGTGTGTGTGTGTGTGTGTGTGTGTGTTAGTGTGTGTGGTCTTTAACGCCCTCTATTACTACAAACGGCACCGCAGGTGGTGGCACTGATGATACATGGCATGAAGATGGAGCACCGGTTGAATGAGATAGTTGGGGAAACCGGAGATGCCAGAGAAATCCCGCCCCAACGCCATATAGTCCACCACAAATCTAACTTTACGGTGACCTGGGATAGAACCCAGGGCGCCTTGGTGACAGCCAAGCGGTTTAACAACTGAGCCAGGCACGGCCATGTAACGATTGCATGTGTAATCAAATTACTCAAGAAGTAAATGACATGCCACTACCAATAGTCAAAATACCTAAAGAGGCTTCCAAAAATACCCTGAAAATGTTTAAAGTAGCATCAAGTTACTAGCAGAATGTCTTGAATTGTCTTAAATAACTATTCTAAATGCCAGAATGTGGCTTGAAAAGTAACTGAAACACCCCTATCCGCAGCGAAAATATCATCTAGAACCACTAAAATGCCACAAATGTGTCTAATATAGCATCGAAAGGCAATCGAATTTTCTCGAAGTACTATAAATAGCTGTTGGTAGCAATCCCACAAAATTTCTCCGAGAGTAACTAAAATGCTGCTACCGACAGTCAAATTTATCTAAACAGCTTTAATATACTTACCAAAAATATCGAAAACAGCTTAAGTACTCATTATAAAGCCTAAACATGACTTAAAAATGTACTGAAATATGGCTATCACCAAGCAAATACCTGTGAACAGCTCTAATATGTCCCTGCCAATGTCGAAATAACCTTAAAGGGCATCAAAATACCATTGTCAATATTCAGGGATATTTGCATCAATGTCTGAAATATCCTCCCCGCGAAAGTATGCAAGTGCACCTTGAAAGTGTCTTTAGTACCTTCCCGTTGAATTGACTAAAATGTTCTAAATACCTGCACTAATGCTTAGAATGTCCTGAAAAATGGAACAAATATAGCTATCGGTTCTAAATACCTATAAAAGTGGAAAGTTAGATTCAAGTTTACAAATAGAATGCAATACCTGGGATTTGATCCATGTATATCCCGGTCCTCGTCCGGTTACTCTATTCACTGTGTTACCATGACAACATGCCCACACGACATTAAATACTCTAGCTTTCAATTTAAAATTCCAGTCTGACACGATGCTTCCAAACCTTGTCCTGCGCACGGCTAGTGTAATAGAACAATTATAAAGGTGTTTGAAAACACTACAAACATATCTAAATAGACATAAAAACATCCAAAATATATCTAGTATCTAGCCTCTGATAATCCATCAAATTGCCTCTAACAGGAACTAAAATATCCATTAAAGTAACTAAAATATAATCAAAATATAGTGAACATTCTGGAATATAAGTAAAATGTATGTACCAGACTGATAAAAATGTTGCAATAGACGACTAGAAGAGAAGAAGCTGATTAGACGATGAAAGTAGATAACAGATGATAGGATAATGGTCTGTATCGGAAATGTAACAGAACTGCAACAAAAATTAAATTAAAGTGACTATAAAACATCACAAACTTTATCATAAATTGGGAAGATTGCTTATAAAAATGTTAAATAGACCAAAGATAAATAAATAAAAAACAAAGTAGGAAGAAAGAATGGCTAAATGCAGTAAACAATCAACTAAAATTATCTAGTTTATGATGACCCAGGTTTCTCCAAAGCTCCTGCCATATATTTACATGGTATATAACAATTATCCACCAAATCACGCTTCTGCATTTTATTCAAACGATATGACTATTACTGGTTTGGCGTATTTGTGAAATGAAAAGAACTTTGTATCCAAGTCCTCTTGGTTGTTACATACATACTCAGTAAACCCTCGTAAGGTAAGTTCCTCGTACAGGGTAAATAAAAATAGAAATAGGAATAATAATAATAACAAATAATAATAATAATAATAATAATAATAATAATAATAATAATAATAATAATAATAATAATAATAATAATAATAATAATAATAATAATAATAATAATAATAATAATAATAATAATAATAATAATAATAATAATAATAATAATAATAATAATAATAATAATAATAATAATAATAATAATAATAATAATAATAATAATAATAATAATAATAATAATAATAATAATAATAATAATAATAATAATAATAATAATAATAATAATAATAATAATAATAATAATAATAATAATAATAATAATAATAATAATAATAATAATAATAATAATAATAATAATAATAATAATAATAATAATAATAATAATAATAATAATAATAATAATAATAATAATAATAATAATAATAATAATAATAATAATAATAATAATAATAATAATAATAATAATAATAATAATAATAATAATAATAATAATAATAATAATAATAATAATAATAATAATAATAATAATAATAATAATAATAATAATAATAATAATAATAATAATAATAATAATAATAATAACAATAATAATAATGCTCTAGAAGCAATAAAGTGCCATAAAAATCTCTAAAATAGCATCAATAGAATATCAAAATGTCTCGAAGAGCTTTAAATAACTGAAGGTACAAATCCCTCAAAATATTCGAGTAGTAACTAAAATACCGCTAAAAGCAATCAAATATCACTAAACAGCATTAATATACTTCCAAAAATGTATCAGAAACGCCATAAATTCCGGAATAAAGCCTGAAAATGGCTTTTAAAGTAGCTTAAATACCACTGTCACGAATTAAATACCTCTGAAAAGCGTTACAATATATCTACGAATGTCGAAATGCCCTTAAAAGAGATAACTGCCTGACTACAGTTCTATAAACCGTCACCTCCCTCCGGAGGTGTCCAAAAACGCCCTGAAAGTGTCTAAAGCAACTTCGGGTTCTACTAGCGGTAAGACAATATACTCTGGCATGGAAAAGGTTTTCTCACAAATTTGGATTCACAATCATCATGTCATGTAGCTATCATCAGTGCTCACCGCCTGTGGTGCCGTATGCAGTAAGAATGGAATTCAATACTATTACTAATAATAACAAATTTTATATGTGTAGTCACATGACCTCTACTCTCTTGTACAAAATATAATTTAAAAGGTAATTTCTCTATTTACTTCATGTTAATCCATGTAGACTTTTGTAGAAATAATGCAATAGAAGAATGCAGTATGCTTTAGCGATAGACCGATCTTTTAACAGCTGGTCACTATATGAGGGCTTTAGTTTCCAATTATCTTTGCATGGCCAGAGCTTAAAAATGAATGGCTTCCCTCTGAAACAATTACAGGTATTGAAAAATTCAAACAAATAACCAGGAATATCTCGGAAATGTTTCACAGCAGAGAAAATTGTATTTGGCATAGACTGTTATAACAAGCTCTACATTTTTGTTTACCTAGTAACATTTTTCCTATCTCTTACGGTTTACCAGTTGAAGCAAAAATGGTTGGCGAGCAAAGATGTTTAGCTCAGGGTAAAGCAATGAGGTTAATCTCAGGTTATGCGTGGATATGTATGAGAAGGATAGTTTTAATGACACTGGAATGCTCGTTTCAAACTGGTTTAATGACTACTTCTTCTATCAGAACTTCAAACTTGAAGTTGCCGACCAAGGGTTACCATATATCACTGTTTAGAGTTACTGAAGGCGGAATGCTTATTACTCGATAATTCTTAATTAGTTACGTATAAACTGACAAATATCTTCTCTCATCACTTCTAGTCTGTCCTCGACCAAGACAGAACCAGATAACTTTCTTAATGGCTTGCCAGCCACGAACTGCCCTAATCGGCCTCACCCCGAAGACTGAATCACTGTCCCTACTGGTCACAGCTGCCCATGAGTGTATGTGTCACTTTTACTTTTTGGAAGCCCCTTATTCAACCAAAGATTCCCTTTGTGGCTATTTTGTCATGCCATTATGAATGGTCCTAAGAATAGCCCATTCAACAAAGTCAGGCGCTACCCTTTAGAAATCTGCTAAGGACACTGTTTCTTACATTTCTTTTGTTATAACAACTGAACCACCTGCACCTGTTCGTGTCGTAACAAACATACAAGACTCCTTTGAAATCCATCATGATTCTTTACTTATTGCAATCCTTTAATTTCGGCATCACAGTAATACATAGGTCATCCAGATTGAATAGGACTTAGGACCTTCGCTGAAAATTCAAACTACAGTTTTATTTGTTAACATATTTCTAGATGTGGTGTACTAATCAACATCTTTAGAATCATTTTTGAAACAGTATGAGAAAGTATGGAGAATTAATCCATGTAAAAGGTAGTCTGTTTGAGGGGGATTTCTAGAAAATCTTCCTGTCGCTTCCGTGGAAGTTGCTTTGGTATTTAACAGACTTTTGGTTTTCGAGTTACATTTTCAGATTCACACACACACACACACACACACACACACACACACACACACACACACACACACACACACACACACACACACACACACACACACACACACTATGTATAGACGCTTTTATAAAAATGTTGTTATGGATTCAGGAAATGTCAAAACATTAATTCCCGAAGAAATGCTTGTATCTGGTCTTTGGGTGGAATAGAACACCTGTACTTTGTATACGTTATAGAGAAAGTAAAAATAACTACATTGCGAACGAACGCAGCCGAATTGACTTACATGTGTGACACACACACCAGGATTATCAATGATTGGTATAGTTGTTATAAATCATTGGTTGAAACCATTCAAGCTCCCGACTTATCAATATCTCCAAGTCAATCTAGTTGTAACATTATCATTAACCACGTTTTCAAATTAATGCTTACATGTCCAAAATTAAGCCAGAAGCCAGGATAAGAACAAAACAAAAAAACAAAATGGGATAGAAAGCACTGACATACAAAAAAGCAAACATCAGTATTACATTTCTGATTACATTATATGCCGTTACATTTTCCTACAGCTTCCAGTGTAATCGTGACAGCCTGACATTTTATGTTTGTTTATTCTTGTACATCAATCAAAAGTAGCAGCAACCAAGGCATATTTTGGTCTCATATTGTGTAAAGCGACATCTAACAGGTTTTAACCTAACCAACATAAGAGGAAACGTCAATAAATGGCGGGAATGACGCGCAGGCCAGCCCAGGAGCTCAGGACGCAGGTCTTGTTTCGCCCCTGTCGAGTTCCTATTGTTAGGTGATAAATAGTTCAGAAGGGTGTGGTCAGTCTTCTGTAGGTTTGATTGTGGCACAGGTTTTCTGTACAAGGAAGTTTCAGTAGGAGGAATTTACAAAGATACAGGTAACCATACAATTTTTTGTTTAAACTTAAATGCACTTATGTGGGTATTATTGGCATTTACTCTTTATTTGAGTAAAATTCGTAGCAATGACCAAACTGAAAGCCAGTCTGTCAAGCCATCTATTTCTAACACAGAAGTTCTTCAATTTCAGAAACAGATGAAGTAGGGAAGGAACAATGTTAAATGTGTTTGTCTGATTGTTTGTTATATTTGTTATTATTGTTAGTAGGTATATTGGATTACTGCATGGGTGTTATTGCACTATATTTTATTGGGTAAATTCAGGATAACTCAATGAACCTACTCCTAACTTAATGTAGACTATAAAGGCAACAAATTCAGTTGCCTTGTCACAATGTTGCACATTAATGATGTGAGAAATGTGTCATTTGCATGTTCTCTCTGTTTATGAGTGGTCACTATCTGCTGCCCATATCACTACTCCCCTCCGCTCATCGTATTCATGGCCGCGTCATGACTCAGTGGTTAGACCGCATGGCTCTCACCAAGGCGGCCCGGCTTCGATCCCAGGTGACCGCAAAGTGAGATTTGTGGTGGACTAAATCGCGCTGGGGTGGGTTTTCTCCGGGATCTCCGGTTTCCCACGCCATCTCATTCCACCGGTGCTCCAACTTCATCTCGTGTACCATCAGTGTCATCGCCTGCGGTGCCGTATGTAGTAAAAGGGGGCGTTAAGCACTACACACACCTTCATCGTATGCATATTTTGAAGGCAACAAATTTAAAGCTATGTGGATCAATTATGTGATGCATAAAAATGTTAAAACACGCCTGAAAATAGAGTAAGACCTAGAGAAATGTCTGTAAAGCAATATAAGTGTTTATTAGTACAACTTGACCTGCTACTAAACGATAAACATTACTGAAAACTAAGCGAAACTATTTTATTAATATAAGCACATCTATCAGTGTATAAAGCGTCTAAACTCATTTGACGTACCCATATCAGTGCCTCAAAATATTCATAAGTTATCCAAAATTACCACGAATGTATCCATAGTACCTATAAGAGTACCAGCTGTACCTGCTACCAGCAGTCAAATATATCTATACAGCTGTAATTTACTTCCAGAAAGGTAACAGAAAGGACTTAAATACTCATTAAAAAGCCTGAAGATTACTTTAAAATGTACTGAAATGTCGCTATCACCAATCAAATACCTCTGAGAAGCGCTAAAATATCCCTACCTATGTCGAAGTACCCTTAAAAGGATCACAACATCTCTGTCAGTATTCAGATATATTTGCATCAATACTTTCCCCCGAAAGTGACCAAAACCACCTTGAAAGTGTCTTAACTACCGTAATTTAAATTACCTTAAAATGTTCTATATACCTGCAGAAATGAGTCTAATGTCCTGAAAAAAAAGGAAAGAATATAGCTGTAAAAGTGGAAACTTACAGTTAGGATGAAAAATACAATGCCGTAACTGGGATTTGATCCATGCATATCCCATCCTCGTCCGTTTGCTCTATACACTGAGTTACCTAGACAACCTACCAAACAAGGAGCAGACCCTTAAAACAACATTTGCCCTATTCACTCTGTATACTAAAAACGAGAAGATTCATTCACAAAAGTAGAAGCCGTCAGAATGTTTTTGGATGGTCTATAACTGTACTGACATGGGGTGTCATAAACCTGTCCAGGGAGGGTGTGGAAACCTTCGCCAACCCCCCTGCGTCTAAGACGTCGGAGACTATCTCTCCTGTGGACGAGAGAAAATACTCTAGCTTTCCATTGAATTTACCAGTCTGACACTATCCGTCCAAACCTTGTCCTGCACACGGCTAATGTAATAGAACAATTGTAAAAGTGTTCGAGAACACCACAAAATATCTGTACATACATAAAAATATCCAAAATACACTAGCAGTGATATAATGCCTCTTAAAATGGATCACATTTCCTCTAACAGGAACTAAAATATCCATTAAAGTAAATCAAATATAATCGAAATACAATAAAAATTCTGGAAAATATCTAACAGTGTATGTACCAGATTGATAAAAATGTTGCAATGGACGACTACAAGAGAAGAGCTGATTAGACGATGAAAGTATAGAATAGATAATAAGATAAAGGTCTGTATCGGAAATGTAACAGAACTGCAGCAACAAGGTAATCAAAATGATTATAAAGCATCACAAAATTTATCAATGATTGGGAAGATTGCTTATAAAATAACTAAATTGGCAAAAGATAAATAAATAAAGAGAAAACAAAGTATAAAGAAATGAGGGCTGAATGCAGAAAAAAAATTAACTAAAATTATCTAATTTATGATGACCCAGTGTTTCTCCAAAGCTCCTGCCATATATTTACATGGTATATAACATTTATCAACCAAATCACGCTTCTGCATTTTATTCAAACGATATGACTATTACTGGTTTGGTATATTTGTGAAATGAAAATAACTTTGTATCCAAGTCTTCTTGGTTGTTACATACATACTCAGTAAACCCTCGTAAAATGAGTTCCTCATACAAGATGAATAAACATTTTTAATAATAATAATAATAATAATAATAATAATAATAATAATAATAATAATAATAATAATAATAATAATAATAATAATAATAATAATAATAATAATAATAATAATAATAATAATAATAATAATAATAATAATAATAATAATAATAATAATAATAATAATAATAATAATAATAATAATAATAATAATAATAATAATAATAATAATAATAATAATAATAATAATAATAATAATAATAATAATAATAATAATAATAATAATAATAATAATCATAATAATAATCATAATCATAATAATAATCATAATCATAATAATAATCATAATCATAATAATAATCATAATCATAATAATAATCATAATAATAATAATAATAATAATAATAATAATAATAATAATAATAATAATAATAATAATAATAATAATAATAATAATAATAATAATAATAATAATAATAATAATAATAATAATAATAATAATAATAATAATAATAATAATAATAATAATAATAATAATAATAATAATAATAATAATAATAATAATAATAATAATAATAATAATAATAATAATAATAATAATAATAATAATAATAATAATAATAATAATAATAATAATAATAATAATAATAATAATAATAATAATAATAATAATAATAATAATAATAATAATAATAATAATAATAATAATAATAATAATAATAATAATAATAATAATAATAATAATAATAATAGTAATAACAATAATAATAATCTCTCACACAGGTCTTTGCATCTTCTACACACAGTCTGGACCGGGTTTGCGGAATCACTGAGTGCTGCATAGTTTGTGTTGGAATCCATAAACAGAAAGTCCTGTCACTCTATGATGTATCCTCCCTGTGTCCATTCACGGCTTGTCACGGGTCAGCAGCGTAGAATTCCCTGGATATTTCGCATTTTTTCTCGTGTAGTTCACGGAGCAGGCCTTGATGGCGTAGAAAGGTTCCCTGACTAGTTCATATACGAGACCTGAAGCGGTGTATCGCCTTTAACCTCTCTAGTTCCTCAAGTTCCTCTAGTTCCTCTTTACATGTACACATATGTTTTCTAGCCCATATATTGTAACGGGGCAAATTTTGAGTTCAAACAAATGTAAGGCGGTTTCCAAGGAGAGTATATCTATACACCGAACTTCTATTTGAATTGCTTTCCACACAACTTTACGTGAAGCGTACAGAATGCGGCCCATTTTGTAATTAGACTGAAAAATCAACTAAGGTGTTCCAGCATTGAAGCTTAATCAGCTCCTATCACATGAGAGGAAGATGTGGGGAAGATATTCTCATCACTGTAATTACCTAAATCAAGAAATGAATCAATTCCAATTCTGTGGAAGCGGGGTAGCAACGAACTCTATACCAGCCAATGAAGGATACTACCTCTTCCGTCCAATACACAGCTATTCATATCTAATAGCCAATCAGAGTCGTCACCACCACATAGAGATAATCATTTGATAGGTGCTGGTTCCTCTTTATCGCTGTGAACAACTTAATTAAGGTGTAATTCTAATGATACAATGGACAGTAAGGATGGCCAAGGTTTACATAGAGTGACATTATCTGCATGCTGACATTTTTCACAGCTACAATTTTGAGGCCAATACGCTCTACCCTGCTTACCTCTTGGAAAACAAAATACTCAAATCCAGTCCTGTGATTTATTCTTGCTGTTAGGTGGAATGCACTATAGCTCACTTATCAAATATGTTAAGACTCAATATGACTGCCAACGTAAAGGAGTATGGTATCGTACTATTGTACAGGGTTTGGATCCTGGAATGTATTGGGTTTATATATGTAGCTGTTTCATCTGTTAATGAAACCATTAGGTACCAGGAACTGTTGCAGAGCAGAGCATCGTACGCAGGTCCTAATGTCCCTTTATGCTTCTACTCTGACACGAAAGAAAGAAACAGGAAGGAAACACCCGAAGGTTGACGATGGGCGCAAGCGTGGAGGTGTCCTATCGTTTCAAGTACGAAACAATTTACAGTCGCGCTCGTCCACTCCTATTGGTCCTAAATAACTATATAATAAATAAATAAATGAATGAATGAATGAATGAATGAATGAATGAATGAATGAATGAATGAATGAATGAATGAATGAATGAATGAATGAATGAATCTCTCCATCAAAGACCGCACAGAGGAGGCGGGACCGTTCCGGATATGACTTGCAACGACACCAGCGATGACGTCTAACTCTAACGATGCTGTTGAGATAAAACCTTCAAAGAAAGCTAGCCACCATCCTGCCGCAATCCGTCGAACGCCAGCGTCTGGTCCTAGAGACCTGAGACTGGTGAGAAGAGGATGGTGGGGGTCGGGGAAACCGTTTTATGAGGATGAGAACAGCAATATTCCCTTAAGTGATACAGGCAAAACACTGAGCTAGAATGCGTGGTCGTTGGGGTTCGAACCTACGACCTCGTGAATGGGTACACACGCACTACCCCCTACGCTACTTTGTGAATGCGAAAAGTCTCAGTTTGGTCATGTTTCATTACTTGGTACTGACACAAATAGCGGATGTTGCATAGGAATGGAATAATGAACAGAAGGTTGTGGTTAAAATCATGTGACGAACGCACTATTTATCGGATATTTCCTAGGTTTTCTTCAGTCCTTTCAACTGACAAACAGAGAGGTAAAGTGGCCGCGCTTAAACCATCCCCAACCGGCTCTCTTTGTAGCGAAAAACTGTTCTTCTCCCTAACCACAATGTCATAAACATCTTAGGAAACACCAACCGGAGTCAGAGGTGAAGAATGTTATGCTCGTGTTTACAGCTGAGAATATCCAGTGTTGCCGTTGTTTAAATTAACTTTTAGAGGCAAAATATAAATAAATAAAGCAAAATTCACTGTAAGAAATCGTCATTGATCTTTTCAAATAAATTTTAAATGATTAATGTCTCCTATCATAATACATAATGTTACAACTCTTTATAACATAACTGAAAAGAAATATATCACCTACGCTGTTATGGTATTAGTACTTCTATTACGTACAAGAACTAAATGCGTATTATTAGCATAATATCTAAGGAAAGTTTAGTAAAACATCATTACAATTTTAAAAGGGTTAAACTGCATCAATGTGCATGAATTTGCGAGGGATATTTACTTGCGAATTAAAGAAGCACTTTGGATATTCTGGTAGTTAATAATAATTTATAAGCAAAGATTGCACGTTAGAGCTTTGTTTATTGCAATCGTGAGCCATTTTATCCTAGAACATTTTCCTTTATTCTATGGTAGCTACAGGTGGTGAATTTCAGTTGATTTAACAAAGCAATAAACACTTAAAAAAAACAACAACCAAGGAATTAAAGAAAAACTAGTAAGGAAACTCTATTACTCTTTTCAAATTTTCGAAACTTTTTACAAGGATGTCTGCTAATTTTACAAGTTTGAATAAAGTTAAGCATTGTATTTGTTTATGGGGGGTGGGTCTTCTGCTAAACACAATTTAAATAAATAATCACGTACATTCCGCATAATAATTAAATATGCCATAAACGCTTTAGAACTCGAAAAAGTTTAGATACTTTTAGATATATATATTACAAGTATGAACGGAAATCCATGGTAGCATATCCATGTTAGGTTCGATACCCACGGTCTCCACATCTTAATTAAATTACGCAAGTGCTAAACGCAAATAACTATTAAACACAAATAAATTTATAATACTATACTAAGTAAAACACTATGTAACTTCTATAAATATAAGCTTAATTAACACACATAGGAAGCACGTTTGCACAGTCTAAGATAATTTCTGAGGACACAAGAAAAATATTGCAACAGCGCTCTAACTTGGTGAACGTATTAAGAAGGGCCACCCATATGTTTAAGGGTGGAAAACCCTTATAATTGCTTACATGTGAGGAGGCGTGGTCAGAAGGGAAAGCTTTTGACGCCGCCTGGGATTCAATGGACGAGGCTACTTTACCATATACCCAGGTGAGGTTTGCTTCTGGGTTTAGATCTGGTCTACTAGCGGGTAAGGCAATATACTCTGGCGTGGAAAGGGTTTTCTCACGAATTTGGATTCACAATTATCATGTCATGTAGCAATTATCAGCGCTCACCGCCTCTGGTGCCGTATGCAGTAAGAATGGAATTCATAACTATTACTAATAATAACAAATCTTATATGTGTAGTCACATGTCCTCTACACTCTTGTACAAAATGCTCTTTAAAAGCCAATTTCTTTATTTACTTCATGATAATCCACATAGGCTTTTTTAGAAATTTCTTCATTACATATGGCAATAGAAGAATGCCGTACGTTTTAGCGATATTCAGATCTTTTAAGAGCTGGTCACTATATGAGGGCCTTAGGATCCAAATATCTTTGCCTGGCAAAGGCATAAAAACGAATTGCTTCCCTCTGAAACAAGTAGATGCATTAGAAAGTTAAAAAAAAAAAAAAAAAAAAAAGAACCAAGAATATCTCGGAAATGGTTCACAACAGATAAGATTGTACTTGGCATAAATTGTTTTAACAAGCTCTGCATTTGGTATAGTAACGTTTTGCCTATCTCTTACGGTTTACCAGTAATACAAATGTCATCCAGAATGAAGAGGACTTAGGACCTTCGCTGAAAATTCAAACTACAATTTTAATTTTTTGATAACATTTTTCTAAATGTGGTATATTAATCAACATCTTTGGAACCATATTTGAAAAAAAAAATGGAAAGTTTTGAAAATTATTGCATGTAAATGGAAATCTGTGGCGATGGAATTTCTTGAAAACCTTCTTGTCACATACTTGGAAGTAGCTTTGGTATTTAACAGACTTTTGGTTTTCACACACACACACACACACACACACACACACACACACACACACACACACACACACACACACACACACACACACAAACACACACACATACACATAGAAACAGACATACACATACATATACTGTATACACGTTTTTATAAAAATGTTGCTATGGATTCCGGGAATCTCAAAACATTACTTGCCGATGAAATACTTGTATCCGATCTTTGGGTGGAATACAACTTATACTTTTTATAAGTCGTAGAGAAAGTAAAAATAACTTTATTGCGAACGAACGTTGTATGGCGCACAAGGATTATCAATGATTGCTGTAGTCTTTATAAATCATCGGTTAAAACCATTCAATCTTCCGATTTATCAATATCTCCAAATCAATCTAGTGGTAACATCAGCATTAACCACGTATTCAAATTAATGTTTTGATGTCCACAATTAAGCCCGAAAGATAGGTACTATTAATAAGAGCAAAAAAAAAAAAAAAAAAAAAAAAAAAAGGATAGAAAGCACTCACATAGAAGAAGCAACATCAGTATTACATTTCTGACTACATTATATGGTGTTATATTTTCTTCCAGTTTAAAATCTCTTTTTAACAGCCTTGCATTTTATGTTCGTTAATTCGTGCACATCAATCAAAAGTATCATCAACCAAGACATATATTTGTCTCATATTGTGTAACTAAAGCAATATATGATAAAGTTTTAATCTAACCAACATAAGAGGCAACGTCAATAAATGGCGGGGATGACGCACAGGCCAACCCAGGAGCTCAGGGCTCAGGTCTCATCTCTCCACCGTCGAGTTCCTATTGTTAGCTGATCAATAGTACAGAAGGGTTGATAAGTCTTCTGTAGGTTTGAC
This sequence comes from Mantis religiosa, assembly GCA_030765055.1. Classification (NCBI taxonomy): domain Eukaryota; kingdom Metazoa; phylum Arthropoda; class Insecta; order Mantodea; family Mantidae; genus Mantis; species Mantis religiosa. The sequence goes on from CM060948.1 coordinate 220,215,831, forward strand.
TGTGGCACAGGTTTTCTGTATAAGGGAGTTTCAGTAGGAGGAATTCAAAAAGATAAAGGTAACCATAAATCTTTTGTGTTTTAACTTGAATGCATTTATGTGTGTATTATTGGCATTTTCTCCCTATTTGAGTAAAATTCGTAGCAATGACTAGACTGAAAGCCAGTCTGTCAAGTCATATATTTCTAAAACAGAAGTTCTTCATTTCCGGAAACAGATGAAGTAGGGAAGGAATAATATTAAATGTGTTTGTCTGATTGTTTGTTTGTTTGTTATATCTGTTATTATTTTTGTAGGTGTATTGGATTACTGCATGGGTAGTAATGCACTATACTATATAGGCTAAATTCACGGTAACCTAATGTACCTACTCCTAACTTAATGTGGACTATAAAGGCAACAAATTCAGTTGCCTTAAGTCACAATTTTGCTCATCAATGATGTGAGAAATGTGTCATTTGCATGTTCTGTCTGTTCATGTGTGGTCACAATCTCCTGTCCATATCACCACTCCCCTCCGCTCATCGTATTCATATTTTGAAGGCAACAAATTAACAACTATACGTATCAATTATGTGATGCATAAAAATGTTAAAACACGCCTGAAAATACAGTAAAACCCAGAGAAATGTCTGTAAAGCAATATAAATGGTTATAAGCGAAACTTGAGCTGCTAGGGAATGAGAAGGATTACTAAAAGCCAAGCGAAACACTTTTAATGACACCCTAAATACCTCTCAGGTTGCACAGCGTCCAAAATCGTCTGAGGTAGCCCTATCAGTGGCGGCTCAGATATTCATAAAGTTATCCAAAATTACCACGAAGGTATCTATAATATCTATAAAATTACCTTTAAATGACTCTAAAGACGCTCTGAAAACTATAGCAAAACGAGAGAAAATGACTAACACGTAAAAAATTGGTTGTAAAATGTACAAAAGTCTCACCGTCTAACATAGTATAACGATTGTACATGTAATCAAATTACTCAAAAAGTAAGTGTAATGCTACTACCAGCACTCAAAGTACTTAGAAAGTTGTTCACAGATACCATGAATATGTTTAAAATAGCATTAAATTACCCACAGAATGTCCCGAAATGCCCTATATAAATGCACTAATGACTCAATATGACTTGAAAGTAACAGAGATACCCCTATCCACAGCCAAAGTATGCTCTAGAAGCAATAAAGTGCCATAAATATCTCTAAAATAGCATCAAACATCTATCAAAAAGTCTCGAAACGCTAAAGTTCCACTGCCAGCACTCAAATATCATTAAACAAAATTAACATACTCCCAAAAATGTATCAAAAACGCCTTAAATACTGGAATAAAGCCTGAAAATGACTTTAAATAACTTAAATACCATTATCAACAATTAAATACCTCTGAAAAGCGGTAAAATGTATCTACTGATATCGAAATACCCTTAAAAGGGATAACAACAGTTATGTAAGCCGTCACCTCCTTCCAGAAGTGTCCAAAAACATCCTCAAAGTGTCAAAAGCAACTTCCTTTGAAGTGACTTTAAAATGTCCCAAATTCCTGCGCTAATTCTTAGAATGTCCCGAAAAATAAATAAATATTTCTATCACAAGTTCTAAATACCTACACGTAAAATTTGAAAGTTAGAGTCAGACTGAAGAATTCAATGCCATAACCGGTATTTGAACCATGGATATCCCTATCTCCGTCCGGTTGCTCTAGCCACTATGGTACCATGAAAACATGCCACCATAACATTAAATACTTCAGCTTTCCATTGAATTTTTCAGTCTCAAACTACACTACCAACCTTGTCTTAAACACGTTTGCCACCCAATACAAGAACAATTGTAAAAGCGTTTTAAAACTCCACGAAAATTTCTAAATAGGCATCAAAATATCCAAAATACATCTAGGAATGATAAAAAACTGGAATGCTGACGACGGGCGCAAGTGCGGAGAAGTCCCTATTGTTTCCAATACTATAGTAGAAGATATCCGCCATGGCCCCTGCCTGCTGCTATTGGTCCACATCCTGCGTCGAGAACCTCACGGCGGAGGCGGGACCCTCTTGTAGGACACCAGGGAAGAGTTCTGACACTCTGACTTTCCCTCCAACCGAACGGATCCGGAACGACGCCTTAGAGTTGAAACCTTCAAAGAAAACAAGCTACCATCCAGCCGCAACCCTTGGAACTCCATTGTCTGGTCCTACAGACCTGAAATTGATGAGAAGTGGTAGATGAGAACGGGAAAGCCGTTTTATGAGGATGAACACCCCAGTATTCGCTTAAGTGTTACAGAAAAATTCCTGACACAGAGTGAGTGGTCGGAGCGGATCGAACCCACGACCTCGTGAGTGGGTGCCACACATGCTACCACCTACGCCACCTCGCGAATGTCAAAGTCTGAATTTAGTCATGTTTCATTGATTTATACTGACACAAATAACTGAGGTTGCTTAAGCATGGAATCATGAATAATTTCAACTGGCATATACGGAGATGTATCATATAATTAGGCGAGATTTGCTTCTGGGTTTAGATCGGGTCTACTAACGGGTAGATCTCACACATACACAATATACTCAGGCATGGAAAGATTTTATTCATCAATGTTCTTTCCCAATTATCATTTCATGTAGCTATAATTAGCGCCCACCCCATATGGTGTAGTAGACATAAGAATGGACATTAGATAAAATAACTGAAAATAAGAAAAAAGGATATTTGTACTCACATGATCTCTATCCTGTTGTACAAAATATTCTTTAAAAGCTAATTTCTCTATTTAATTCATGTTAATCCAGATAGACTTTTGTAGAAATAATGCAATAGAAGAATGCCGTACGCTCTAGTGATAGTCCGATCTTTTAAGAGCTGGTCACTATATGAGGGCTTTAGTATCCGGTTAATTTTGCTGGCAAAGGCATAGAAAACGAATGGCTTCCCTCTGAAACAAGTATGTGCATTGGAAAGTTAAAAAAAGTAACGAAGAATATCTCGGAAATGGTTCACAACAGATAAGATTGTATTTGGCATAAATTGTGTTAACAAGCTCTACATTTTTGTATAATAGCATTTTGCCTATCTCTCACGGTGTAGATACAAGTTTTACAAAGGTCATCCAAAATGAAGGAAGAGGACTTAGGACATTCACTGAAAATTCAAACCACAGATTTAATTTGTTGTTAACATATATCTAAATATGGTATATTAATCAACATCTTTGGAGACATTTTTCAAAAAAAAAAATTAAAATTTTTTAAAAATTATTTCATGTAAAGGGAATTCTGTGTGAGGGGGGAATTTCTTGAAAATCTTCTTGTCTAATCGTTGGCAATTGCTATGGTATTTAACTGACTTTTGGTTTTCGAGTTATACTGTTCACACACACACACACACACACACACACACACACACACACACACACACACACACACACACACACACACACACACACACACACACACACACACACAAATGTTGCTATGGATTCTGGGAATCTCAAAACATTAATATGTGAAGAAATACTGGTATCCGATTGTTGGGTGGAATACAGGACATACTTTTTATACGTCGTACAGAAAGTAAAAATAACTCCATTGCGAACGAACACAATTGAATTGACTCACAGGTATGACGCACAAGGATTATCAGTGATTGGTTTAGTTTTCATAAATCATCGGTTTCAATCATTCAAGCTCACAATTTATCAATATCCCAAAGTCAATGTAGTGGTAACATCACCATCAACCACGTTTTCAAATTAATGTTTAGATGTCGAAAATTATGCCCGAAGTATACTATTAATAAGAACAAAAAAATGGGATACAAAGCACTGACAAACAGAAAAAGGACATGTCAGTATTACATTATATGCCGTTACATTTTCCTCCAGCTTCGAGTGTAATCGTAACAGTCTTGCATTTTATGTTTGTTTATTCGTGTACATCAATCAAAAGTATCAGCTAATCTAACCAACATAAGAGGAAACGTCAATAAATAGCGTGAATGACGCAGAGGCCAACCCAGGAGCTCAGGGCGCAGGTCTTGTCTCTCCCCTGTCGAGTTCCTATCGTTAGGTGATCAATAGTTCAGAAGGGTGTGGTCAGTCTTCTGCAGGTTTGATTGCGGTACAGGTTTTCTGTGCACGGGAGCTTCAGTAGGAGGAATTTAATAAGATAAAGGTAACCATACCTCTTTTGTGTTTTAACTTGAATGTATGTATGTTTATATTTTTGGCATTTACTCTTTATTTGAGTAAAATTCCTAGCATGACTAAACTGAAAGCCAGTCTGTCAAGTCATCTATTTCTAACACAGACGTTCTTCAATTTCGGAAACAGATGAAGTAGGGAAGGAAAAATGTTAAATGTGTTTGTCTGATTGTTTGTTATACTTGTTATTATTGTTAGTAGGTGTATTGGATTACTGCATGGGTGTTATTGCACTATATTTTATTGGGAAAATTCAGGATAACTCTATGAACCTACTTCTAACTTAATGTAGACTATAAAGGCAACAAATTCAGTTGCCTTAAGTCACAATGTTGCACATTAATGATATGAGAAATGTCATTTGCATGTTCTCTCTGTTCATGAGTGATCACAATGTCCTGTCCATATCAGCACTCCCCTCCGCTCATCGTATTTATATTTTGAAGGCAACAAATTTACAACTATACGCGTCAATTATGTGATGCATAAAACATGTTAAGACATGCCTGAAAATACAGTAAAACCTAGAGAAATGTCTGTACGGCAATATAAATGGTTATAAGTGCAACTTTAGCTGCTATGAAACGAGAAACATTACTGAAAGCCTAGCGAAACACTTTTAATAACACCCAAATTACCTCTATCATACTGCACAGCGTCCAAAATCATCTGAAGTAGCCCTATCAGTGGCTCAACATATTCATAAAGTTATCCAAAATTACCACGAGGGTATCCATAGTATCTATAAAATTACTTTTAAATGACTGTAAAAACGCTTTGAAAACTACAGCAAAACGAGAGAAAATGACTAACACAAAGAAAAATGGTTGTAAAATGTACCAAAAAGCTCACCTCCTAACATGGTATACCTACTCATTGTATATGTAATCAAATTAATCAAAACGCAGTGAAATGTCACTACCAGTACTCAAAATACTTATAAAGTTGTCCACAAATACCATGAAGATATTTAAAATAGATTTAAATTACCAACAGAACATCCCGAAATGCTCTAAATTAGTGCACTAATGACTCAATATGACTTGAAAGTAACTGAAATGCCCCTATCTGCAGCCAAAATACGTTCTAGAAGCATTAAAGTGCCATAAATATATCTAAAATAGCATCAAAAGACTATCAAAACGTCTCGAAATGCTGTAAGTAGCTATAGGTGCAAATCCCTCAAAATTTTGAAGAATAACTATAATACCGCTACCAGCACAAAAATATAACTAAACAGCATTAATATGCTCAGTTTCTTCTTGGGCAGCAAGCCAGGTGAACAGCGGATTACAAATATTTGAATATATTAGATTAGAATATATTTGTGTTATATCCAGTGTTTCATTTGTGGTTATAAGATTTAATAAACATCCTGATGATGGGAGAGATGCACACTCTCTCGTCTGTTCACCTGGTTTGCTGCCCGAGAACAAATTGAGCATATTCGTCGCCAGGAAAGCTTCAAGTCTTATTTTAGCATTAATATACTTTTAAAAATGTATCAGAGAGGCCTCAAATACCGGAACAAAACCTGAAAATGACTTTTAAAGTAACTTAAATACCACTATCACCAATTAAATACCTCTGAAAAGCGCTAAAATGTATCTACCAATGTCGAAATACCCTTAAAAGGGATAACAACAGCTATGTAAACCGTCATCCCCCTCCGTAAGTGTCCAAAAGCATCCTGAAAGTGTCTAAAGCAACTTCCTTTGAAGTGACTTTAAAATGTCCCAAATTCCTGCGCTAATGCTTAAAATGTCCCGAAATATTGCTATCACAAATTCTAAATACCTACACGTAAAATTTGAAATTTAGAGTCAGACTGAAGAATTCAATGCCATAACCGGTATTTGAACCATGGATATCCCTGTCTCCGTCCGGTTGCTCTAACCACTAAGCACATTAGATACAAACACTAAAAATAAAATAGGATATGTGCACTCGCATGACCCTTTCTATTCTCTTGTACGAAATATTCTTTAAAAGCCTTTTTTTCTCTATATACTTCATTTTAATCCGGATAGACATTTATGGCGATAGGAGAATGCAGTAGGCTTAAGCAATAGTCAGATCTTAAGACCTGGTTACTGTATGATGGCTTCAACTTGTGATTCAGTTTGCATGGTCAGGGAGTAAAAGTCGAATGACTTCGCATTTGAAACTAGTATATGTATTGGAAATTTCAAACAAGGAATATCTCGGAAATGGTTCACCAAACAAAAAACCATATTTGACATAAATTGTTTGAACAAGCTCTACATTTTTTGAATACTAATATTTTGTCTATCTCTTACGGTGTACCAGTTACCCAAATGTCATCAAGAATGAAGAGGACTTCGGAGGACGTTTGATGAAAATTCAAACTATAAATTTATTTTTCTTGTGAAAATATTTTAAGCATGTGGCATTTTAATCAACATCTTTAGAACCATTTTTGAGAAAATCGAAGCTATTGAAAATTATACCATATAAACGGTAGTCTGGGGTGGAGCAATTTCTCGAACATCTTGGTGTCGCATACTTGGAAGATGCTTCTGTTTTTAACAGACTTAATGTTTTTTAATTATGCTGTTCACACACACGCACACACAGACACACACACACACACACACACACACACACACACACACACACACACACACACACACACACACACACACACACACACACAAACACACGCACCAATGTAAAGACGTGTTTATAAAAATGTTGTTATGGATTCTGAGAATCTCAAAACATTAATTTCCGATGAAATACTGATATCTGATTTTTGGGTGGAATACAACACTTCTACTTATACGTCGTATAGAAAGTAAAAATGATTCCTTTGTGAACGAACGCAGACGAATCGATTCACAGTGTACGACGCACAGCGCGCAGGCCAGCACTGGAGCTCAGGGCGCAGGTCTACTTGTCTCATCCCCTGTAGACGGTAACGTTAGCTGATCAATAGCTCAGAAGGGTGTGGTCTACAGATTAGTGTGGTCTGTCATCTACAGACCAGTTTTGATTGTGGCACGGCACAGGTTTTTCTTTGTGGATTCTCAGCAGCAGTGAATCAAAGAAGTAATTATAAATATTTTGTGTTTCAACTTGAATCCATATGTGTGTGTGTGTGTATTATTGGCATTTTTGTATTTATTTGTGTGAAATTCGCAGTAACGACTAGACTGAAATCGTCTGTTAACACGGTCATCCACTTCTGAAACAGAAGTTCTTCAATTTCTGCCAATTTATTTATAATAGGCCAAAACCGTCTGTCAATGCAGTCAACCACTTTGAAACAGATGGTCTTGAATTTCTGGCACTAACTTGGTTTCAGTCGATCGTCATAAATTGGCAGAAATTGAAGAACTTTGGCTTCTGAAATAGATGAAGCTGTGAAGGAAAAGTGTTAAACGTCTTTTTAATTTTTTTTATTGCTGGTGTTAGTATTTCGTGTAGTAGTAGTTCTATTGGGTTATTGGGGGTTATTATTGCACTGTATTACATTTGATAAATGTAGGATAGCCCATACTGTTCTTCTCTTTCTGTTCTCTCTGTTCATGAACAAGCAGTGTTCATACCCCAACCACTCATCATATTTATATATTAAAAGTAACAAATTCACAACAATGTGAATTATTTGCTTTTATTATTTATTATTTGTTCCCTCGATTCATGAACAGATGCGTGTTCCTCTCGGTGAGGAATGTAGCCTTGATAGAGCCTCGATATGTATTTGAGAAATTCGCCATATTGCAAACAGAGCATCATCATGAATAAGTTAGATGTAACACAACAGCCTTTCTACATCAAAGAGCTGTCATTAAATGGACTCTTGTTTTCTCTAGGACAGTACCAAATATTATTAAAAGAACTACAAGAGCACAAAAGCAAAATATGGAATGTTTACTACCAGACAGTATAGTCATTACTAATTTTATTCACTTTCATGTTTCGTTTAACTTTCATGTATAGATTTTCGTTACAAGGTTGATGTTTTCACCAGGTGCATGTTTCTTTAGCAGACTCTGACCAATATTCTACAGGATAACCTCACATCATAACTTCACACTATTCATCATATTTAAACTTCAAAGGCAACAACTTAAAACAATGCACATCACTTGTTAAGGAAATTTTTCATTACTTGGATGTTCTTTGGGTTCATGAGCAGACACAGTCCCTGATCCACATCAAAAATACCCTGTACTAATTATATTTTAATTTTAAAGAGGCAAATTCACAACTATGTGTATCAAATGTGTGAGAAATTTGTCCATTATTTGTGTTCGACAAACCTTTCATAAATGTTCCAGAACTGACACTTAAATTTCACCCACTATGTACCATCAGGCTTCCTCCAGGAATTTGTAACTTAAAAATTACCAACATGAAAAACAATACACTACTCTGTTGTGAAAATAGCAATTAAGTGACTGAATTTACATAGTACTAGCATCTAAATTAGAGATGGAAAGAGGAAAGCATTTTGGGGCTAAAGTATGGTAATTTCAGGTGTTTCACAACTATATACAGAAATAATATGTGATGAATAGTCCTTTTCCAACAATTCTCTTATTTTATGTTAAGTATGGTTTACATTTATTTATCACAACTTTATACAGAGGTCATATATAAATTTCAGGCAGATAGCCCTTTGAAGCTTCTATTAGAAGGCAATAGGTTAGTCCAATTGGAAAGTCTTCCTGAAAACGTACATGTTGGCACTTCTTTATGGCCCATAAATATATTTCTAACTTTCGGAATCACTTGTGATATTGCATCCTGTGAGAAGTCAGAAATATAAGAAAATAATTTAGTATTACTGCATCATTTTTTAAATATTACTTCACTTGACTTTCTTACAAGTATGTAATGTGGTGTTAAAATAGTTATCCGGTAATACTAAATTTAGTGCTCACTACTGTCACAAATTTGAGCAATTTTAGGTAAATAAAAAAATAACTTTAAATATGTTCTGAACTGCCAGAAATACATAAATTTGTTGGAAATAAAATGAGTAAAAGCTAATTTCAAATGTACTTGCTGCGCTTGCAATGTAGTAGACACATTGCCTTCTTCTAACATGGCTCCCACATTCATCTTACTCTTTGTTGCCTAAATTAAAAAAATTTAATTTAAACAGGTAAAGTTTTCACTGATCTAATGTATTCTAAAGTATAATTTAACTGTCTAAACTAAACCAAAGTTTTATGTTTTATTTAGATATCTCAGCTATTTAACCCACCCAAAGGGTAAATCTGCTATCGGATGATGACCCTTGATAGACACTGCCAACATGATACAGTATTGCCTGTATAGAGATTTGTTATTGTTTATAAAATGCGAGCTGTGCTTTAATTATGTGGGCTCCGATCATTTAGCTATTGTATGTACTCCAGCAGTTGTTGTGGATTAAGCTGGCAAACTTCACATGCAAGGTGGCCGACACCATCTGTGATTATTGGGGCATAATGTCATCCGTACTTTGTTGGTGACCATGTCTGTCATGCTAAGGGTCCTGTGTCTTTCCACAATGTAGCCAACTGGTATTTCCCTGTTCCAATATTGCATTCATCATTTTGAACGACATGGCCGGCACCAACTATTTTGTCCCTGTTGTAGATGTTGTCCATTGAGCAGTATGATGTTGTCCACAAAGCAGTAGCTAATTGGTTCAGCTATTGTGGGGAGATGCATATGCTACTGCAATTAGCTACTGCTTTGTGATGTATGTTTGGGCTCCAATAGAAGAATGGTTGAAGTTTGTAGGTAGAAAAACGCATGGGTATTCTAGGGATATTTGGGCAGATGGCATCCTAGAGCTCTCAAACAAAGTATTCTTACCATGAACTCCGAGAACTATATATATCCTCGTCTACATGAAAATAAGCTCCATCTGCAATATGTTGTCTAACATAGTGATAGATGCCATAACAATCCTGACATAATGTGCAAGTTCTTAGTAACCTTTAGTCATTTGGGAACTGCATACGTGTTTTGTCATTGTGAAACAGAATTGCAAGATTAGCAGTAAAACACAACTTACATGGTTTATATACTGAATGGCAGAAAACAAAGGGTATGTTAATTTTTACAATAGAGTCCTTAGCCCCTATAGGAACAAGAAACAAGTTTTGAGTAAACCTGACTCTGAACACCACCTAGCACTCACTGACCTTCAATGTGATGTCTGCAGTAGTATTTCCTGCAGTCAAATTTGCTTTTGTCTATTTCAATGACAGTTCCAAGCCCTCAAATTTACTTATGTTTTTCTAATACCCAATTCATATTTGGTGGCAGTAATTGGACTACTTCACCACTCTGTGACTTGGAATACTGCAGTTTGCCCATGATTACTATTTGCCGTTAATTAGGCAGAACACACCATAAAATTAAAAAATGTATCCTTTTTCTGGTGACAAACAGATGATGTACAAAAAAGTACCTGTTTTGACGTAAGGGTTTATTCGGCATGACCTGTAGCACACCTGAAAATTATGTTGCTTCATTTATAAATTCTTGCAGGAACTAAATATTCACACAAGTGACACAAGTATACCTCACATCACATTGTAATGTATGAAAAACTGAAGCAGGCTTGCTAGAATTTCTGGCCCTTGTATCCGTTTGTACATGCCCCACATATGCTGTTATTGCAATCTGTACAACTAGCATACAGAACATGGGATTCCCTCACCTTCATACAATGTGCAGTACTTCACAGCTGTTCCACCTTATATTTTCTGAGTGTCAGCCACCTATTTCTGAAGCAAAAGTTCCTTACTTTTAGATAATTTATTTTTGGATAATTTTTAACTTGCTCCTATTGATGCATTTAAGTTTCCATGCAAAACTAAATACTTAAACACATGGCCCAATTTTGGAACGCATACGAAAGAAAGGCCTCCTGTTTTCTGTTCACGAGAAGTTGTGTTGACTAGCTCACATCACAGCTTCCCTAGGCTTTATGTTTTTATGTGTTAAAGGTAGCAAATTCACATTTAAGTGCATTATTTATGTGAGATATCTGTCATTATTTGTATGCTCTGTCAGTTCATAAACTGTCAAGGCCCTTGTCACACACAGAGCTCCCCTCCATTTATCATATTTATATTTTAAAGGCAACAAATTCACAACTATTCGCATCAGTTATGTGTTTATTTGAGAAACACAATGCTAATGGGCCCCCTCAATACAGAAACTGCTTTGCCTTATGACCTCATCCAGGAAACATGTGCTTTCATTTAAAACCTTTATTCCCCAGGAAACTTTCACAGCAATCACTCAAATTTGTAGATGAGAAATTCTTAAGTTATAGTAACTTCTAACTATATAGAACAGAAACCAAAGATTGTATTGTATTTATTTCATTCAGGGAAACATGATATATATTAAATATTAAGGTAAATCTTAATGAACATTAAGTAGCATGCTGCAGTATCAATATTCTGGCCTCTGTAAATGTAGATAATCAAAGTGATATTCTTGTGTGTTTTGTAAATAGAGGATTAGGGGCAGGTTATTTCCTACTGCAGGTGAACTCATCTGCTTACAGATCTATAGTAGCAATAACATCTTACTTTTTATGAAAGTAGCCAATGTTTGCAAACCTTTTACCTTCAGTTGTTTGCAGAGGGTTGTGGTTAAATGCGAAGCTTCTTGGTCATCCTGAAAGGTGACACTTTTAATGTAATTAACTTTTGGAACCATGTTAGAGATAAGTGTTGGAGATAGCATGCACATAATAGAGTAGTTCTTTTAGGTTGTGTAGAATGCACAGCTCAAAATTTCTAATAAAAAAGGGAAAAAGTATATTTTTTATAATTTCCATGCATTTCTTGTGCAGTGGTCAAGATATTTTTACTTGGCCAGAGATAATAAAGTGCTTGCTCCATCAGTTGTGTCATTTGTTTATATTACTTACTATATTAAAGGGCCAGAGTTACCAACAAAAGTCTAAACAAACACTGGCATTCTTATGTGAGTGACGAGTGGTTTGGGGCCTAAGCAACAAAGCTAGTTGAGGTATAGTTTTTGTAAGAACAATGATAGGTCATAAATGTGAGGCATTGACAAAATGTAGCTCTAGGATCTGTGTAACTAAAACTAAACTAGGGCAATTCATGTTTTCCCTAAAGTTCATACTCTCATCCCTAGCATGAACAGTATAATTGATGTCATTCTGTTTGTGTGCTTGTTTGTTTGGTATCACCATGTACAAAGCTTAGAAATGTTGAACACATCATACATTTTTGTATCATGACTAGTAATATACCCACAACCAACAGTTCACTCTTATCATTTATTTTTATTTTTTTTATCTTACATTATTGATTATAAATGAAAATTTGTGAACCACCATCATTTCAAGCATACACCTCAAAATATGCACTGCCTGCCTCGGTAGCGTAGATAGTAATGTGTCTGCCTCATGTTCAAGAGGTCCCGAGTTCGAATCTCAGTTAGGGTGAGTTACCTGGATAAGGTTTTTTTATCCTGATAAACAAAATTTACTCATTTTAGCATCACTTCACCCATTTCGTTGCAAAATCTGCCATATGTATTGCTATTAAAGAAAACCGCCTGTTAAAAGGTAAGTAGAGAGGGCAGTCAAGTGTTTGGGTTACATGATTCTGTAGATGTAACATCTCCCTGTGTAATTCCTAAGACAAACTGGTTATTATTCTTCTGGTATATTACACTTGAATTTCTCCAGCCAAGTAAAAAACCTTAAATGTGTTTTACAGGAATGGCAGCTCCCTTAAGTAAACATTTATCATGATAAACATGAAGTAGATAAAAAAATTAGTTATGTAAAATTTTTAGACAGCTTATGAAAAAAGATTATAGTGAGTACAAAAAGTCATGTTAAACTGGTATGTAGTACGTTAAGCTGGAAATCATGTCATACAGATGAGGCTTTGTGAAACATTAAAAAATATGTATGCACTCATTTACTTTCATAACTCCTTTTATCTTGTTCCAATGAATGTCGTTAGAAATGGTTTTAAAGCTTATTTAATGTTGGTCAAGTGAGTACGATTTTTTAATATTTGAATATTGAGTATTTATATTATTTATTTCTCACTTAAGAGTTTATTAACCAACATGATTAAATTCTACTGTTAATTTAGCTCCCATGATTCAGGGTGTTTGCAGTGTGTTTTAGTTAGCTCCCTGCCAGGTTATTCACTCATGTCAGTATTTGCATAAAACATTTTTGTTCATACTCTTCAGTTCAGTTAACTCTTTCTCCAATATGGGCATCATATGATGTCCATGCTAAAATACTGCAGAACCGATATGGATGTGTATAGAGGTCCTCTGCATACATGCACCTAATGCTTGTTTAATGCCAATAATTTAATATTTCTCTTTTACAATAAATTTAAATTAATTCTATAAGGGACGAAAGCTTGTCTTTAAGTTTTTTTTTGTTTGTTTTTTAAATGGGACACCTCAAAACATAGATAAACACAAAAAGACACTTCTTCACATTCCCGGAAAATCGTACTGGTTTCTTCGCAAACTCCTTTTTATGTGGCACGCAAGATTTTTACAAAACAGGTGCAAATATTTTTTTCTGTGAGTGGTACCCTTTTTGGAACATGTTTTCCTTCAAGTATAAGGGGTATATTGGGTGTTGGGTTTCTTGCCCCTAGTATAAAGAGGCCTCAATTAAGCTGCAAGATATTGTTATGCATAAGTCCAGGTAGGTCATTATCTTGCATGAGTTCAGAGCTCTCCAAATTAGTAAATAATTGTATATGGCTATATACAGCTGGTGTCAAAATACTTTTTTATACCGTTTAACTGTTTTTTTAAAGAGGTATATGCTTGTAGTACCTGATGCAGTAGATCCATTCCACCCATATTTGACCCTTATTTTCCAAAAACTAGATTAGCTAGCATGCTATCTGTAGACTAGTATATTTCTAATGTAGGTTTATGAATAACAAGCACACTGTCCATTTTTGAATTCTCCTCCTAGGCCCAAAATTACTCTTAGAGGTCAGATCTTCCTTCACCCTATTCACATATATATTTATTTTCCCAACAGTAAGAGAAACTACTAAGCCAGTAGTTAAGGTAAAAGGTAAAGGCACCCCATGGGAGGCCTAAGGCGGCCTATGTTACCAGGTAGTTATGGAACCCATCTATATAGACATCAGCATACAAGGACTGAGAGGTTATCAGTCCATTGATGCAACCACCTTCACCCCCAGGAATTACCCTGGTACTCATTTCTCTTAGAGGCTGAATGAACCCCAGGTCCATTGTGCAACCAGAAGGATTATACCAGAGAAGAAATTCCAATGGTACCATCGGGAATTGAACCCGTAACCTGTTGGCTTGCAGTCTAGTGCCATAACCACTAGGCTACCGATCGCCCCCAGCCAGCAGTTCAGAGTGTAAAAAACTAAATTGCTGAGTGAAAACTACAGCTGTAAGGCTACGATGAACTTCAGATGTGAACTTTTCTAAGAGATACATACAGATGTTGACAGAAAGGATTTCCTTTTTTACAGCATGTGTGTGACACATACATATCATTCGTATACACACAAAACAATAACTCTCACATTAGATGCATTTGACTCAAAGAATGGCTTTTGCTACAGTGAAACAAAGTATTGAAATTTCAATGATTTGAGAATACAGTTTCTACTTTAATGATACAATAGTTATATACTATCTTTAATGGGCTTTAAACTAGTTTTTGCTTCATTAAAATAAATTAATAAATGCAGAAATTAAGAATGTGTATATATGAAGCATTTTTACAACGTTTAACAATTCAATTGTCTTATGCTGTTTATTGGGTCAGTTCTCGGCCCTGACCAAATAATATTTTAAATTAGATTAATAAGCATTATGGGTAATGAGAATTATGCTTATAACTTATTAAATTATATTAATAAATCTAATAATATTATAAAATATTAAAAATATATTTAATATTATAAAATATTACATAAAATTACAGTACCTATGCAGTATGACTGTTTCACAAGTAGGTAATCAGTATAACCTTTAGGGCGAAAAAAGGTGTTGACAGTTATAATAGAAATATTATCCTCTGTGCTCTAGTGGTAACATGCCTGCCTCTGGTTTCCAAGATCATGGGTTCAAACCTGGTGGAGGCAATGCAATTTTTGGACATAAAATAGCATGGTTGGTTACCTCCAGAATGGAAGTAAAGTGTGGTTATAGTTGTAAGCATGTAAACTAACCTCAACCCTGATAATGAAGCCTCTGATCAAAATTAAGTAGTCTTTTAGGCCCAATTAATATTTGGACACTGAGAACCACTTCAGTTAGTGTTTATAATATAAATAAAAAAAATAACTTATAATGGTGTATTTCAATGCATTTCTAAAACAATGAGATAATGGTACTCTTGACTAATACTGAACTAACAAGTGATATTCCCTAGGACTATTTACTGAATGAAACATTCAATACATGATATTAATAAAATTAACATAACAAGGGTATTTAATTCATCATCATTATCTGAATGTAACACAACCTTCTATATATCGAGATTTAACTGCATTGGAACACCACAGTGAAGCGAAAAATTAACAACCTTCTATGTTACTTAAGAAAGTTTTGTTTCTTTAACTTACACATAAAAAAACAACTATGAAACCTGTAAGAGAGTCTGATATTGAAAATACTGAAGCGGTAAGTTTATTGTGTTCAGCTCCAAGTGATGTGGGCTGTGAATCAGAATACCTGGTTCATGAAGTAAATATGAAAATAATTTGTTTGATTCTTCATACCATCCTTACAAGATGTTCCAGTAATAAAATTAAGCATGTCACATGTCACAATGATAATTGTTTTCCACACATGCCATATATAGCCTTATGTTAGGAAGGTAGAATCAGAGTGAAAAATTCAATGCCATAGCAAGGATTTGAACCACGGATCCATATCATTGCTCTGACCAGATAAGCTTCATGGCAACACAATGATACAATATTAAACTCCCCTTTTGACTTAGATTGTTTCCAGTAAATCAATTTTCAAATTCATCTTGAGAGAGTGGCCACTTATAATCTTTATAGTTAACCATGTATCAGTGTTTATTAATTGTTACTTACAAATGCCATGTGTATATCAGAATAATAGGAGTAATAAGATGGCAAAGCTGTACTTTTGGCAGAAAAATGCTTGCTTGCCAGCTTGCTTGCATGCTTGCTAGATAATAATATTTCCAAATTCTGAACTTGATTATAATCCATTTAAAATTATACAATAGGCTACTGTTACATGTGAATGCTGCTACATTTTGCTTATTTCTGATTAACAGGGCCAGGCATCATGGCACCAACAAAGCCCAGTGGAAAGGCGAGTAAGAAGGCTGGCAAGGCCCAGAAGAATATATCCAAGGAAGAGAGGAAGAAGAAGCACAAGAGGAAGGAGAGCTATGCCAATTATATCTACAAGGTGTTAAAGCAAGTTCATCCTGATACTGGCGTCAGCTCTAAGGCCATGAGCATCATAAACAGTTTCATCATTGACATTTTCGAACGAATTGCAAGTGAGGCCTCCCGCCTGGTCCATTATAACAAGCGATCCACCATCACCAGCCGGGAGATCCAGACAGCTGTACGTCTGCTCCTACCTGGTGAGCTGGCCAAGCACGCTGTCAGCGAAGGCACAAAGGCTGTCACCAAGTACACCAGCTCCAAGTAAATACAGATGCCAATGCATGCCAAACATGGCAAATAAATGTATATCATTGCCATTCAAGTATCATCTGAGTGTCATAAGTGTCATAAGTGTCATCTAAGTGTCATCTAAGTGTTTTAAGTGTCATCTAAGTGTCATCTAAGTGTCATATGGGTGTCATATAAGTGTCATATAAGTGTCATTAGAATCAGAAGAGGAATGGAATGCGTCAAAAGAAACACTATGGAATATGAGAAAAGAACAGATGTCGGAATAATCTGTAGCGTACTGATGTCGTGATGACAAACGAATATATGTGAGCATCCTATGAACTCCTTCATACAGTAACCCACTATGCCATACACAGTTTTCACTACAAGATTTGTGGTGAAAACAAAATGCATCCATCAGTCACCTCTGAACTGTATTTGTGCATGGTATGAAAGGTTGTGCAACAGGTATCATGCATAGTGGTGTCCTAAAAGAACTCAATAACAGAGTTTTGTAACACTTAACTCTTCCTATATTATACATTGTGCAACATTTTTGATATTATGAATTGCAATTGTTTTTATTTATTTCTAGGAAATATGTAGTGAGGCTAAGTAAAATTTGACATTCCATCAGAAGAAAATATTTTACTTAGCGTATTGGCACATCAGCCCCGCATATACAGAGAATCATGATCAGCTGGGACACCGAAGTTATAGCCAGTCAACAATTTCTTGATAATACCTTCAAGTGGAGGAGAAGCGCGTTGCAAGAAAATCTGTGGTATGTGAATTACATTGTCTCAGTCAGAGTCTCGGAGTATAATTTTAATTATCCTTACAGTTGTTAATCTGTATATATACACATATATATATATATATATATATGCACACAATGTCTTAGTCTATTCTAAAGTAATGTACACACAGTTTGGTAAAAAGAAAGGTTATAAATAATCATCAAACAAGGATTAGTAACAATATAGAAATGCCTTATGTCAGACTTCACAAAGGAGCAAAATTTTATAAAGTACTAGGGCTGCAACTTTTTAATAGTCTGACCACTCAGATAAGAAACATTAATATTCTAAAATATTATATATCTGAGTATACATAATTCTAGTACAAATAATGGGTCTATTTAGACACACTGTACTTCACATACCATACATTTTCTTTCAATGGGTTTCACCTCTACTTGAAGGCATTTTAAGAAGCACCCAACGGGCTAGAACCATTATTACATAGAGCACCAAAGTTATGGAAAATCAACAAACACTTAATCATTGCTTGAAGAAGATGTGTGCACAGTTTCTGAGTCTACTCATTGTATAACTTTTAATTAAATGGTAATGTAACGTTTTGTTTATATAGAGTGTTAGTTATGTCAAATTATACTTTTGCTATCTAGACTGTTGAAGAAATAAATGAAAGTAATAAACATGTGTTACTCTTCCTATTTACCTGTCAAATTTCACATCCTCTTGTTAATTGGTTGCAAATTCATACAAAAGTTGTGCATAAAAGATTTTCCTATGAAGCTTACACAAGAAAAGATGCTTGAACATCACATCCAGTCTCAAAATTTGACATTAAATGTGATATAATTATGATATATGGCATCGAAAAATTGCTGTTAATAGAATTAATGACTTAGACCAGCAATTATTATGAAACCAATTAATTTTACAAGAAACCAACTTATGACTGACTGTTGTACAATATTAATAGTTTTTTTTTTTCATATTAGCCTAACTATTAGATCTTCAATTGATCTAATACTGTATTGCTAGAGATGACAATCATAAGTTAATTTATATGAGCTCTAATCAATCCTTTTAAAATTAATTTGAATAGCTCATGTGCAGCCACAGCTGCTGAAGCTCATGCAACTTAAACTTTTGCTTTATTATTAGGGCCCAAAAGTTGAGATATCTTTTTTTTTTCCCCTTTGTTATAGTTACAATGCTGGTAAGTGATGTGGATGAATCATCAGTTCATTACTCAACCCAATTTGATGATGCATATAATCATGTTTTGGTTTGTATAACAAAAATATGTTTTCATCAGTTTAGTGTTTCTGTGGCATAAAATGTCTTTTTACTATACAAGATTAGAAAAGTTGCAACTCCAGACTGAGCCGCTTGTAAACACATCAGGTAAGTACTAAGGTGTCAGCTTCAGATAGTTTGGAGCTGCATATTTTAATGTATATTCAGGCTTTGTGAGCATCTCTTTACAATCAAGCAAATTGGAACTACAATCTGGAACTGATAGGGCCCCCACCTTCTACTCTGTTGGGAAAACAATCCGCCGCCCTATCTCCTCTCTCCCAGGCCACCTATTTCTAGAGCACAGGTACCAGAGGCCACATGCTCAATTGGCCAAAGACATCTTCTCTTGAAATTGCCTTTTATTCATACAATAACATGCACAGAAACTGCAGTTTTGAACATTTTCTTCTTTGATCTTGTATCATACTGTCTTAGTCAATAAATATAAATGAAATACATGCAGAACTTTCAAATTTAATTTAGCAGTTCAGTCATCACCACTGAAATAATATAACTGACAAAGAGAACAATATGGTTCACATCTAATGCAGTGAACAAAATTTAAAGCATAAGCTGCAGTCTAAGGCCTAGTGGGAGATAGCATGGTGCTTCGCAGTGGCTCTGTAAAAGATACACAAATTACTACGGAAAATGCGAGTGAACTTCGAGAAAACTAGTGCAGCAGTACAAACAATAGCATTTTGTGCTAAGAAATACAAGTACTTGAAGGAATCGAGTACAAAGTGCAGGGAAACCAAGACTCAGAAGAGAGACGCCAAGCCGATCTACTACAAAAGGGCGGGAATGAGTGTATGTCATCGCTTCAGAAAGTAATCGAGATTATGAGCATGGACTTAAAGGATGCAAAGAATGGGATAAGAAGATTAACAGAACAAAACAATTACTTAATGGAATTAATGCAGTCACCAACACCGGAATGGAAGCAAGTGAAAGGTACATCTAAATCCCAATGTAAAAATGCTTCAAACTACATGATCCAGACATCAAATAGATTTGAAGTGTTTAAAGAAAACGAAGAGGATAAAACAAATAAAAACGAAGCAAGAAACCTGAAAGCAATGCAGAACATGGTCATCAAGCCGAAGGCAAAGTTTCAGCAACATATTGCAAGAAGCAGGATACTGGAAAACATAACCTACACTATGGTTTCAAAGAAGAAGTCATCAGAAAACGTTTTGATACTAAGTGACAGTAATGGAAGAGGACTTGCGGAGAGAATCAACCATCTAGGAAAAACGATCCCAGTGGCAAGTGCAGTAGTGAAACCAGGTGCAGAATCAAAGGACGTTTTTGAAAACATTGAAAAAAGAATTTCGCAGTTCACAGAAAAAGATTTTGTGGTGCATATAGGTGGGACCAACGATGTGGCAAGTAGTGAACCTGAAAATGTGATTCCTAACCTTGTAAAAGCAGTTGCTTCCTTATCGAACACAAATGTGGTCATAGTTAAACTGCCTCCAAGGCATGACCAGCCCCCAACTTCCTTGGAAAATCAACAAACTAAAACCATAAATAAAAATATATCCTACATAAGTGCAAAATACAGCAACGTGAAGTTAATAAATGCCTTCAGTGCGGAACAATTTATGTATACAAATCATGAACAAATTAGGAAAGAAGAAATTAAGTGAAACCATAGCTAGTGTTATCTTGGACATTAACCTGGGAGTTAGAGAAAAGAGTGTATATAGTCCATTAAGTAATGAGGTAGTAATGTATTCAAAAAACTAGGCAGCTTTTCAGACAGGCAGGTGAAAGGTAAGTCGTCAGATCTCATTCATCAAAATATCCAAATACTTTCTAATAAAATTGATCACTTAAACATATTCTTAAATGAAGAGGATCCTGATATTCTGATTCTCACAGAACATGGGCTGAAGGAATATGAATCTTCCAATACTTTTTTTAAAACTATGCAATTGACAGCAATCTTTTGTCAGAAAAGGAAAAAATGGGGCGTTGTAAGTATATTTGTAAATAAAGTACTAAATAACAGTTACAAAATTATTGATCTCACAACGTTAAGTGTAGAAGGGGAAATCAAGTTGGCAGGTATTAATCTAAACTGGTATAAGGTAAGAATGATTGTTATGGGTATCTATAGGCCACTAAGTGGTGATATTAATTTATTTTTTGAGAAGTTAACCCTGTTATTAGAGACACGTATGGTAAAATTGGAAACAAAAGTCATGATTCTAGGAGACATAAATATAAACATTCAGAATAATTCACAAACAAAAATTAAACTGTAATGTTTATTAAAGGAATTTAATGTAAAAATGACAAGAAATGAACCAACGCGTATTACTGCAAACAAAACTACTACAGTTGATAATATCATCACAAATATTGTTAATATACCTTCTAAAACTGAAGTCATACATACACATCTCTCTGACCATACTGCCCATAAAATCAGTTTTGAAGAACCATTAAAACATGAGCATACAAATACTACAACAAACAAAAAGTGAAGCTACAATTCTTTCAATGAAACTAATCTATTAATGCTAAAAACATGCTTTTAAACATGCTGAATGGGAAAATATCTATAAATATACAGATCCAAATATGAAACTGAACACATTCTATGAAATACTGAAGCATAATATAAACATTTACCGCCCCTCGTCACAGTCAAAAATAGAAAACCAAAAAGATTAACAAACGTTCACAACTGAGATTAAGCAAATGCGTATTCAGCTAAAAATTGCCATTTCCCAAGCAAATGTGAGAAATGCAAAAGTCACTAACACAGATGTAAAAAAATTAAAACGTGTCTATGACCAAAACGTCATAAATGCTAAACGGTATGTACATCTACACCTGCGATGCAAATGAAATTCTAAATATAATAAAACAATTAAAACAAAAAATAGTATTGGTATAGATGGCATCCCTATGTCATTATTAAAAGTGTGCAGTCAAAAAATAATAAATCTCCTTATAGATATAATAAATTTTTCTTGGAACAGGGAACCTTCCCAGACATTTTAAAAATAGCGAAGGTAATACCTATCTTTAAAAAAGGCGACCAAAAATAAATAAATAAATAAATAACTATGGCCCGATATCAATTCTACCAGCGCTTTCGAAAATGTTTTAACAAGTAATCCATAAAAGATTAATGAGTTTTCTGAACAAGTTCAACTTGATACCTAAACATCAAAATGGTTTTGTCAAAAATAGGTCAACAGTCAGTGCAGTCGTTAAATGTATAAAAGAAATTATTGAAGGCTTGGACGCAGGTAAATTCACAACAGCTACTTTGTTAGATCTAACTAAGGCACTCGACTGTGTGGATAAAAGTGTATTAATGTATAAAATATCTGTCATGGGCATTAGGGGGAAGGGAAGTGAATTAATTGAATCCTACATGACCAACAGTAAACAGTATGTAGTTCTAAACTCTGTAAATGGAGATACCATATCTAACAGAATTGAAGCCTGGTGTTCCACAAGGATATATTTTTGGACCTCATTTATTTATCCTTTACATGCAGGACATCACCCAGTATTTACCATCTCATACACAATTAGTACAGTTCGCTGATGTTACCAGTGTCACAGCCAGTAATGCCCCTAGCACAGGGTTAGAAAAAAATTTAAATGAAATAACCAAGAAAATACTACAGTACTTTTCAACATTAAACCTAAGCATAAACCCAACAAAGTGTGAAATAATAACATTTGGTAGCAAAATACTTAACGCCCCACTCCAACTGTACATAAATAGTACTGATATAGTGCATCTACTTGGTATCACATTGGACAAGACACTATCCTTTACTACACATAGACAAATTATCAATTAAACTTAGTAAAAATATATTCTTACTAAAATGCTTAATTAAATACGTTCCTACAGCAACTGCTCGAATTATTTACTTCTCACTATTATTATTATTATTATTATTATTATTATTATTATTATTATTATTATTATTATTATTATTATTATTATTATTATTATTATTATTATTATTATTATTATTATTATTATTATTATTATTATTATTATTATTATTATTATTATTATTATTATTATTATTATTATTATTATTATTATTATTATTATTATTATTATTATTATTATTATTATTATTATTATTATTATTATTATTATTATTATTATTATTATTATTATTATTATTATTATTATTATTATTATTATTATTATTATTATTATTATTATTATTATTATTATTATTATTATTATTATTATTATTATTATTATTATTATTATTATTATTATTATTATTATTATTATTATTATTATTATTATTATTATTATTATTATTATTATTATTATTATTATTATTATTATTATTATTATTATTATTATTATTATTATTATTATTATTATTATTATTATTATTATTATTATTATTATTATTCTTATTCTTATTCTTATTATTATTATTATTATTATTATTATTATTATTATTATTATTATTATTATTATTATTATTATTATTATTATTATTATTATTATTATTATTATTTTTATTATTATTATTATTATTATTATTATTATTATTATTATTATTATTATTATTATTATTATTATTATTATTATTATTATTATTATTATTATTATTATTATTATTATTATTATTATTATTATTATTATTATTATTATTATTATTATTATTATTATTATTATTATTATTATTATTATTATTATTATTATTATTATTATTATTATTATTATTATTATTATTATTATTATTATTATTATTATTATTATTATTATTATTATTATTATTATTATTATTATTATTATTATTATTATTATTATTATTATATCTGGCAACAAAAAGTCACATAGCAGACTTCGACAAACCATTAGAAGTAAAACATCCTGCCGAAGTGGCAACGATTCAGGAGGTGAACAAAGATAACATATATAGAATGGAAGCGTACACAGATGGAAGTAAAATGGGGGAGAAAGTTGGCGCAGCAGGAATTATATTTGAAAACGGAATTATGACACACCAGTTAAAATTCAAATTGCATGGCCACTGCACCAACAATCAAGCCGAACAACTTGCTATTTTAAAAGTACTAGAGAAATTAGAAGAACTATATTATGGCAGTTCAATAGATAGAAACGGAACCGTTGCAATATACACTGACAGCAGAATTACTATAGATCTACTGAGAAGCAACTGGAAAAGGAATCGACTAATAGAATCTATCAAAGACAAACTTCTTGCACTAAACCATTTAAATTGGATCATCCACTTTGGCTGGGTTAAAGGCCACTGCGGAATAGAAGGAAATGAACTAGCAGATAAGCTTGCAAAACGCGCTGCTATCGAAGATAGTGAAATAGTGTACGACAAAATACCAAAAGACGTAATTGTAACAAGAGCGAAGGAATATGGACTCAACAGGTGGCAACAAGTCTGGACGAACACAACGAAAGGTGCAGTGACTAAAGCATTCTTCCCGTTAGTGAAAAACAGATTGCGTCAAAAGATTCCAATATCCCCAGACCTCACTACAATGTTAACTGGCCATGGAAAATTAAACGCATACCTATACCGATTTAGAATAATAAATAACCCACTCTGTCCTTGCGGAAAAGAAGAACAGACCGTTAACCATATAATATTTAATTGCAGAAGACTTGATGAAAAAAGACTAGAATTGGCAAAAAGTGTAACAAGCAATGGAGGGAAATGGCCTACCACCAACGAGAAGATTGCGAATAATCACCTGAAGTCGTTTGTAAAATTTGCAACTTCTATAAAAATCACGGACATGGACTGAAGGATTTGGAGTGTAACAACGACAAATTGTGAACTCTATACAATCAACTTACTCCGGTTTCATCATAATCTTACAATTAACGAAAACATAAAGCACTACTTCTAAAAATATGACAAGTATTTAGATTGAAATAATTACAAATTGTGAACTCACAAATATCAGCTAGAAGAATAGACTCAATTTAATGTACATAGTGTCTAAAACACAGAATAACCCAATGTAAAATTGTTGTAATGTTTACAATTACTAATTCAAAATAGGACATGTAACTATAAAGCCTGTAGTATTACTATGTAATGGAGCATGCTGTTGATATCAATAAAGCAAAAAAAAATTATTATTATTATTATTATTATTATTATTATTATTATTATTATTATTATTATTATTATTATTATTATTATTATTATTATTATTATTATTATTATTATTATTATTATTATTATTATTATTATTATTATTATTATTATTATTATTATTATTATTATTATTATTATTATTATTATTATTATTATTATTATTATTATTATTATTATTATTATTATTATTATTATTATTATTATTATTATTATTATTATTATTATTATTATTATTATTATTATTATTATTATTATTATTATTATTATTATTATTATTATTATTATTATTATTATTATTATTATTATTATTATTATTATTATTATTATTATTATTATTATTATTATTATTATTATTATTATTATTATTATTATTATTATTATTATTATTATTATTATTATTATTATTATTATTATTATTATTATTATTATTATTATTATTATTATTATTATTATTATTATTATTATTATTATTATTATTATTATTATTATTATTATTATTATTATTATTATTATTATTATTATTATTATTATTATTATTATTATTATTATTATTATTATTATTATTATTATTATTATTATTATTATTATTATTATTATTATTATTATTATTATTATTATTATTATTATTATTATTATTATTATTATTATTATTGTCACCCAGTTATCGGGAAGCACCACAAGCAACAGCTGAGAAGGGGCCGGAGGCCTCGCCACGCCCACTCATCTGTCTCCTGTCACTAACTGAGGGGTGATTTGCGGTAGTGTCGCCGGTCCTTCGATGTTTCTCTCCCCTTCTCCGGTGGTCTGGAACGTTCGGTGATTAGAGACTTCTAGAAAAACACTGACATTCTTATAAAAAGGGTTTCAGAGAGACAGTTAGTCAGTTAGTGTTTGACGTGCTAGTGAAGTAGCGCCGTGTACGTGCATCGGAACGATAACGGACGAACTGGTGAATCGTAATTGTGAGCATTACGTAATTTTGTGTAATTGGCAAGTGTTTAACTGTAAGTCGGTGGAAATAAAGAACATTTTTGAGTGGTGAAATTGGACTTTTCATTTCACGAACCCACAAAGTCACAATTGGTGTCAGAAGTGCGACATAACACAATGGAGGCAGCATTAGAAAAGATTTTAGCGGAACTGAAAGAAATGAAGACGGCAAATGAAAACCTCGCTGCAAAAACGGAAGCGGCAAATGACAGCCTGGCCGCGAAGCTGGAGACTACAAATAACAACCTCATCGCCGAGTTGAAACAAATGAAGACGGCCAACGACAGCATCACCGCCGAGTTGAAACAAATGAAGACGGCCAACGACAACATCACCGGGAAGATGGAAGAAATGAAGGCCGAATTAACAGCGAAGACGGAAACGGCTAACAACAACTTGGCCACGACAATGACCTCAAAGATGGCCGAACTGACCACGGAAATGAAGGTGGCGAACGAGGCTCTCGCCGCCAAATTTCAAGAACAGTTGGCCGGCGTGAGGGATGACGTGACGGAGCTGGGCAAGCGGATGGGCCAAGTGGACGAGCGCGTCGAGGACCTGGCGAGCTGCGTTAACGACCTGGAAGGGAAAGCCGACAGCAGCGCGAAGTCCCTGAACGCCATGGTGGAGGACGTCGTCGGCAGGAAGCTGAAGGATTTGAAGGCCGACGCGCCGGGACGCGACACAACATCTGCGCGCGTCAAACCTCCCAAGTATGACGGCGCGTCAACGTTTGAGGTCTTCCGCCGCCAGTTCGACACAGTGGCCAGGCACAAAGGATGGTCACTGGAGGAGGAGGCCACAAAGTTAATAGCCAGCCTCCAGGGACGGGCCGCGGAAGTGCTAAACGCGGTGCAGACGATGGCGGCGCCCAAGGACATCTGGGAGGCCCTGGAGAATCGCTTCGGGAACCACCGCTTAGCCGCAGCATACCGAAGCCAGCTAAAGGCAAGGGCGCAGCAGCCGGGGGAGACGCTGCAGGAGTTCGCCATAGCCATCGAGCAGCTGGCTAGCAAGGCCTTGGTTGACCTGCCACTGGAGTTCGTATCCCGGGAAGCCGCCTACAATTTTGTCGACGGGGTACGGGACACGGAGATTCGTCAGCGCCTAATGCTCGGCGAATATAAAACCATACACGAGGCGCTGACAGCGGCATTAAGGATGGAGGCGGCCAAAGTATCATCTATTCCGACGTCGAGAACGAGGAGTGTCCGCTACGCCGGAGACAGGAGACCAGCTGAAGGACGCCGGCGAACACCTAGTGGCCTGTGTTGGGGGTGTGGACAGCCCGGACACCTACAGAGAGACTGCCCACGCCAGGAAGAGCAGCCGGAAAACGAGTAAGGGCCGTCGTGGAGAGGGGCACGTCGGCGCCATCACCACCATCCCCTCGAGTGACACTGCGCGCCGTCAGCCGGCGTATGGATGACAGCCTCATCGCGGACGGTTGGATAAGAGGAAAGCCGTGCCGCGTGCTGGTGGACACCGGGGCGGCCGTGACCATCATCAGACCTGACGTGGCGAAGGGTTTGCCGACAAGGAAGCCAAGCCGGCCATACCAGCTTGTCACGGCATCGGGTGACACCTTGCCTGTGGAGAAAGAGGCCCTGCTGGAGCTGAACTTGGGACGGAGTGCCGTTCGTCTGTGGGTGTTCGTCGCGAAGGTGGCTGAGGAGGTGATCCTGGGACTGGATGCCCTCAGGAGCCATGAGGCGACGGTCGACGTCGGCAAGAAGGTCCTGCGGCTTAACGGAGAAGAGGTTATACTCCGTCAACCCGAAGAGCGCCTTGGAATGTGCAGGGTCGTCTTGGACGAAGACGTGGTTGTTCCCGCGAGGAGCGAGGTGGTGGTGACGGCGCGACTTGAGGGCCAGAGAACCAGGAACATGATGCTGGACCAGAAGACGCCTGTACACGGACTGTGTGTAGCCAGGGCATTGCTGCCGTGCCGAGAGGAGGTGCCAGTGAGACTGCTAAATCCAACGGACACCGATCACGACGTCCAGGCCGGGACGGAGTTGGGAACGTGCGAGCCCGTAGTGAGCGTAACAGCAATCGACAAGACACAGGAGCCGGCGCCGAAGCAACACCTGGGGCCCCGGCTAGAAGGCTTACTGGAGAGGGCGGCCGACCACCTGACCGCAGAACAGCTGGAGCAGGTTCGACAACTACTGGGGCGATACGAGCGCGTCTTCAGCCAAGGCGATAGTGACTACGGCCGCACGGACAAAGTGCTTCACCGCATCGACACCGGAGACGCCCGGCCTATTCGGCAACCACATAGACGCGTTCCGCTGGCGAAGCAAGGGGCGGTACGAGACATGCTGGAGGACATGAGATCCAGGGGAGTGATTGAAGAGTCCGACAGCCCTTGGTGTTCCCCTGTAGTCTTGGTGACGAAGAAGAACGGCGAGCTGCGCTTCTGCGTAGACTACAGAAAGCTGAACGCTGTCACCCGGAAGGACTGCTTTCCCTTACCCCGGATTGACGACACCCTGGACACGCTAGCTGGTGCACAGTGGTTCTCGACCCTGGACCTGAAGTCGGGCTACTGGCAGGTAGCTCTAGACCCGAGAGACAAGGAGAAGACCGCATTCTCGACGGGCCAAGGTCTTTGGCAGTTCACGGTTATGCCCTTTGGCCTCTGCAACGCACCAGCTACCTTCCAACGCCTCATGGAGTCAGTGATGAGAGGACTGACTTACGATGCCTGCCTGCTATACCTGGACGACATCATCATCGTCGGGAAGACTTTTGAAGATCACCTCGAGAATCTGAGTAAGGTGCTACAGAGACTGCAGGCGACCAACTTGAAGCTGAACGCGAAGAAGTGCCAGCTCTTCCGCAAGAAAGTGAACTACTTAGGCCACATAGTCTCAGCAACCGGAGTGGCCACAGACCCGGAGAAGACACAGGCTGTGAGAGATTGGCCTCGCCCAAAGGATAGGAAAGAGTTGCGCAGTTTCCTGGGGCTGTGCAGTTATTACCGCCGCTTCATAAAGGGGTTCTCCAACATCGCAAAACCACTCACCCGCCTGACAGAGGAACACCGGCCATTTGTGTGGACGGAGGACGCCGAAAACGCTTTCCAGCACCTGAAGGAGACCCTGTGCAGTGCTCCAATTTTGGGTTTCCCACAACCGGGTGGCGCCTTCATTGTGGACACCGACGCTAGCGACCATTGCATTGGAGGTGTCCTATCGCAGATCCAGGACGGCCATGAGCGGGTGATAGCCTACTACAGCAAGACGCTATCCAAGGCAGAGAAGAACTACTGCGTCACCCGACGAGAATTATTGGCGGTAGTAAAAACCTTGGAGCACTTCCACAAGTACCTGTACGGTCAGCCATTCCACCTGAGGACTGACCATTCCGCCCTAACCTGGCTATTGAGCTTTAAGAACCTGGAAGGCCAGACAGCACGTTGGGTCCAGAGGCTGCAGGAGTACGACTTCACCTCGGAACATCGTAGAGGGAAGAGCCACGGTAACGCAGACGCCATGTCCCGAAGACCCTGTCCAGAAGAGTGCGGCCAGTGCACAAGAGTGGAAGGGAAGGAGCGTGCCGCTGCAGTCCGAGTAGTTGTGGCAGTGCCTGCGGACGGTTGGGATAGCGCAGGCCTGAGGAGGGAGCAGCTGGCGGACGCAGACTTGGGGCCACTCTTGAGGGAAGTGGAGGCAGGGACAAGACCAACCTGGGAGGATATCGCACCAAGGAATGCCACCTACAAGTCGTACTGGGCCCAATGGGACTCGTTGAAGATCAGAGAGGGCGTGCTGTTCCGGGTATGGGAATCACCCGATGGGAAGACGCAGAGAGAGCAGTTGGTACTTCCCCGGAGTAAGGGCCCGGAAGTCCTGGAGGAAGTACACGCCGGTACTTCGGGAGGACACCTGGGAGCGAACCGAACGATTGACAAACTACGGCAGCGCTACTACTGGCTGAGACTCCGAGCAGATGCTGAGAGATGGTGCCGTCAGTGTCACGTGTGCGCGGCGTGTCGTGGCCCTCAGACTAGGAGCCGGGGTCGCATGCAGCAGTACAACTTCGGAGCGCCATTCGAACGGATCGCCGTTGATATTGCTGGACCGTTCCCAGTTTCCGACCGAGGCAACAAGTACCTAATGGTGGTCGTGGACTACTTCACCAAGTGGCCG
>CM060948.1:220251063-220255703 GCA_030765055.1 Mantis religiosa
CAGCGAACGGCAGTCTGGCCACGGAAATGAAGGCGGCGAACGAGGCTCTCGCCGCAAAGTTTGAAGAACAGTTGGCCGGCGTAAAGAGAACGTCACAGAGTTAGGCGAGCGCGTCGAAGACCTGGCGAGCCGCGTTAATGAGCTGGAAGGAAAAGCCGACAGCAGCGTGAAGTCCCTGAACGCCATGGTGGAGGACGTCGTCGGCAGGAAGCTGAAGGATTTAAAGGCCGACGCGCCGGGACGCGACACAACATCTGCGCGCGTCAAACCTCCCAAGTATGACGGCGCGTCAACGTTTGAGGTCTTCCGCCGCCAGTTCGACACAGTGGGCCAGGCACAACGGATGGTCACTGGAGGAGGAGGCCACACAGTTAATAGCCAGCCTCCAGGGAAGAGCCGCGGAAGTCCTAAACGCGGTGCAGACGACGGCGGCGCCCAAGGACATCTGGGAGGCCCTGGAGAAATCGCTTCGGGAACCACCGCTTAGCCGCAGCATACCGAAGCCAGCTAAAGGCAAGGTCGCAGCAGCCGGGGAGACGCTGCAGGAGTTCGCCATAGCCATCGAGCAACTGGCTAGCAAGGCCTTGGTTGACCTGCCACTGGAGTTCGTATCCCGGGAAGCCGCCTACAATTTTGTCGACGGGGTACGGGACACGGAGATTCGTCAGCGCCTAATGCTCGGGGAATATAAAACCATCCACGAGGCGCTGACAGCGGCATTAAGGATGGAGGCGGCCAAAATAACATCCATCCCGACGTCGAGAACGAGGGGTGTCCGCTACGCCGGAGACAGAAGACCAGCTGAGGGACGCCGGCGAACACCTAGTGGCCTGTGTTGGGGGTGTGGACAGCCCGGACACCTGCAGAGAGACTGCCCACACCAGGAAGAGCAGCCGGAAAACGAGTAAGGGCCGTCGTGGAGAGGGGCACGTCGGCGCATCACCACCATCCCCTCGAGTGACACTGCGCGCCGTCAGCCGGCGTATGGATGACAGCCTCATCGCGGACGGGTTGGGTAAGAGGGAAGCCATGCCGCGTGCTGGTGGATCACCGGGGCGGCCGTGACCATCATCAGACCTGACGTGGCGAAGGGTTTGCCGAAAAGGAAGCCAAGCCGGCCATAACCAGCTTGTCACGGCATCGGGCGACACCTTGCCTGTGGAGAAGGAGGCCCTGCTGGAGCTGAACTTGGGACGCAGTGCCGTGCGTCTGTGGGCGTTCGTCGCGACAGGTGGCTGAGGAGGTGATTCTGGACTGGATGCCCTCAGGAGCCATGAGGCGACGGTCGACGTCGGCAAGAAGGTTCTTCGGCTTAACGGAGAAGAGGTTATACTCCGTCAACCCGAAGAGCGCCTTGGAATTTGCAGGGTCGTCTTGGACGAAGACGTGGTTGTCCCCCGCGAGGAGCGAGTGGTGGTGACGGCGCGACTGGAGGTCAGAGAACCAGGAACATGATGCTGGACCAGAAGACGCCTGGTAAACGGATTGTGTGTAGCCAGGGCATTGCTGCCGTGCCGAGAGGAGGTGCCCGTGAGACTGCTAAATCCTACGGACGCCGATCACGACGTCCAGGCCGGGACGGAGTTGGGAATGTGCGAGCCCGTGGTGAGCGTAACAGCTATCGACGAGACCCAGGTGCCGGCGCGGAAGCAACACCTGGGGCCCCGGCCTAGAAGGCTTGGTGGAGAGGGCGGCCGACCACCTGACCACAGAACAGCTGGAGAAGGTTCGACAACTGCTAAGACGGTATCAGCGCGTCTTCAGCCAAGGTGATAGTGACTACGGCCGCACGGACAAAGTGCTTCACCGCATCGACACCGGAGACGCCCGGCCTATTCGGCAACCACATAGACGACGCGTTCCGCTGGCGAAGCAAGGGGCGTACGAGACATGCTGGAGGACATGAGATCCAGGGGAGTGATTGAAGCTGTCCTGACAGCCCTTGGTGTTCCCCTGTAATCTTGGTGACAAAAGAAGAAACGGCGAGCTGCGCTTCTGCGTAGACTACAGAAAGTTGAACGCCGTCACCCGGAAGGACTGTTTTCCCTTACCCCGGATTGACGACACCCTGGACACGCTAGCTGGTGCACAGTGTGTTCTCGACCCTGGACCTAAAGTCGGGCTACTGGCAGGTAGCTCTAGACCCGAGAGACAAGGAGAAGACCGCATTCTCGACGGGCCAAGGTCTTTGGCAGTTCACGGTTATGCCCTTTGGCCTCTGCAACGCACCAGCTACCTTCCAACGCCTCATGGAGTCAGTGATGAGAGGGCTGACTTACGATGCCTGCCTGCTATACCTGGACGACATCATCATCGTCGGGAAGACTTTTGAAGATCACCTCGAGAATCTGAGTAAGGTGCTACAGAGACTGCAGGCGACCAACTTGAAGCTGAACGCGAAGAAGTGCCAGCTCTTCCGCAAGGAAGTTAACTACTTGGGCCACATAGTCTCAGCAACCGGAGTGGCCACAGACCCGGAGAAGACAAAGGCTGTGAGAGATTGGCCTCGCCCAAAGGATAAGAAAGAATTGCGCAGTTTCCTGGGCTGTGCAGTTATTACAGGCGCTGCATAAAGGGGTTCTCCAACATCGCAAAACCCCTCACCCCGCCTGACAGAGGAACACCGGCCCTATGTGTGGACGGAGGACGCAGAAAACGCTTTCCAGCACCTAAAGGAGACCCTGTGCAGTGCTCCAATTTTGGGTTTCCCACAACCGGGTGGCGCCTTCATTGTGGACACCGACGCCAGTGACCATTGCATTGGAGGTGTCCTATCGCAGGTCCAGGATGGCCATGAGCGGGTGATAGCCTATTACAGCAAGACACTATCCAAGGCAGAGAAGAACTACTGCGTCACCCGACGGGAGTTACTGGCGGTAGTAAAGACATTGGAGCACTTCCACAAGTACCTGTACGGTCAGCCATTCCACCTGAGGACTGACCATTCTGCCCTAACCTGGCTATTGAGCTTTAAGAACCTGGAAGGCCAGACAGCACGTTGGGTCCAGAGGCTGCAGGAGTACGACTTCACCTCGGAACATCGTAGAGGAGAAGAGCCACGGTAACGCAGACGCCATGTCCCGAAGACCCTGTCCAGAAGAGTGCGGCCAGTGCACAAGAGTGGAAGAGAAGGAGCGTGCCGCAGCAGTCCGAGTAGTTGTGGCAGTGCCTGCTGAAGGCTGGGATAGCGCAGGCCTGAGGAGGGAGCAGCTGGCGGACGCAGACTGGGGCCACTCTTGAGGGAAGTGGAGGCAGGGATGAGACCAACCTGGGAGGACATCGCACCGAGGAGCGCCACCTACAAGTCGTACTGGGCCCAATGGGACTCGTTGAAGACCAGAGAGGGCGTGCTGTTCCGGGTATGGGAATCACCCGATGGGAAGACGCAGAGAGAGCAGTTGGTACTTCCCCGGAGTAAGGTCCCGGAAGTCCTGGAGGAAGTGCACGCCGGTACTTCGGGAGGACACCTGGGAGCGAACCGAACGATTGACAAACTCACGGCAGCGCTACTACTGGCTGAGACTCCGAGCAGATGCTGAGAGATGGTGCCGTCAGTGTCACGTGTGCGCGGCGAGTCGTGGCCCTCAGACTAGGAGCCGGGGTCGCATGCAGCAGTACAACGTCGGAGCGCCATTCGAACGGATCGCCGTTTGACTATTGCTGGACCGTTCCCAGTTTCCGACCGAGGCAACAAGTACCTAATGGTGGTCGTGGACTACTTCACCAAGTGGCCGGAGGTGTATGCCATCCCAAACCAAGAGGCAAAGACAATCACAGACTGCCTCGTGGAGCAAGTGTTCTGCCGATTTGGGGTGCCGTTAGAGCTGCACAGTGACCAGGGTACCAACTTTGAGTCCAACCTAATGAAGGAGGCACTACAAAGGCTTGGGGTGAACAAGACTCGCACTACGCCTCTACATCCCCAATCGGATGGCATGGGTCGAAAGGTACATCAAGACCTTAGAGCAACACCTGAGAAGGTCGTGGCCAGCCATCAGCGAGACTGGGACGTCAAGGTGCCACTGTTCTTGCTGGCCTATCGCCTCCTCTACACACGACACAACTGGGATGACGCCAGCCAGCTTAATGTTCGGCCGAGAGTTACGCCTCCCTTGTGACCTGGCTTTTGGAAGCCCTCCGGAACCGAAACAGCCAAGCGACCGAGTATGTGGAGAACTTGGTGGACCATCTCCACGACATGCACGAGTTGGCTCGCCAGAACATCCAGAAGGCGAGCGACCGCATGAAGACCAGGTATGACAAACAGGCAAGCCAACAGCCAAGGTTCCAGCAAGGTGACCTGGTCTGGTTGTACCGTCCTACCCGGACCAAGGGACGCTGCCCGAAGCTCCAGCAGCCATGGCAAGGACCGTACCGGGTGGTGAAGAGGATTACGACGTGGTCTACCGCATCCAGAAGGTCCCCCGAGGAAAGATGTTGGTGGTACACCTGGATCGACTAGCCCGCTACGATGGTGCTGTTCGGGACGACCAGCTTTGAGGAGGGAGCAGTGTCACCCAATTAGCGGTAGGCTTGAGGGCAACAGCTGTCAGGAAACCAAAGGGCAGCCGTGCCACGCCTCCATTAGTCTCTGTCACTAACTGAAGGGATGGTTAGGGGAGGGATGTCGGGCCCCTGAA